>JANAVB010026999.1:20336796-20621796 GCA_029216955.1 Iris pallida | reverse complement strand
TGGTTATCTTTCCGACAAGTTTTGGGTAAGACTAGTTGACATAGAGTCGACATAACCATAAATTTTCAAATCTGAAATTCAGAGGTTAAATTCAATATAAGTTATGTTTAAATCATAATTTTATAATTTTTAGGTGATTTATATGGTTGTCCTTTATTTGGGGACTTAACCTTAAATTTCGAAAGTTAAAATATGGAACAAGTTCTAGAAATCCTAGAAGCATGTAGACTGGTCGTTTAGAAAACCCATGTCTCACATGTGTCATTAGAAGGCTAAAGTAATTCTTTAATTATGTGTGAACTTTGATATATTTCGATATTGCAAAGACAGCGGGGACTTGGACGATATACAAGTACACCTTGCTGAACTGTATATATTTACATGCATTTCTCATATTATTGTTTCTTTTGTCTTACTTGATTACCTGTTTCACCTAATTCATGTCATCGTATTTTTTTTCGTTATATGTGCGCACAGAATTATTTCTATTTTTTATTATTACTTGTCGTATTAGATTTTCGTATTCTTGTATATTCTTGAGGTTGTCCTTGCCCAATCCTATGCCACGTTCCCTTCATGATTGACCTAGACTTGACTTAGACTTGACATGTTTGATTGACTTGACTCGTACTTTTAGGTAAGAATTTGTTATAGGCATTGACTATACTTGACCACTATCTATTGTGAGCCCCCACCGAGCTGCGATAGAGACTTATTATAGGTTGTTAGCCCCCACCGAGCTGCGATCAATAGAGCCGTTAGCTCCCACTGAGTTGCGATTTACCCCAATTTACTCGTAGTCATATTTATTAGCATGATTCTCGACGACATGTCACATTATTCACGTTTTTATTCTTGTACTGTGTATTCTTCGGTCTTTATTTTTTGTACCATTTTTTTATATTTTTATGCATGTTATTACTGTCAAAGTAGGTTTGTATATTATTTTCATGTTATGTCCCCTGAGGACCTAGTAGTCTCTCCAGCTTTTGCTGAGCTACTATTGTAGATAGATGGATGGTTGGTTACGATCGCGTCTGCGGAATTCAGGTATTGTATTGATATTATTTTACCATTTTTCTCGTGTTTCTATTTATTATCGTGATATATTCTACAAGTTAGCCTAGTATTTGTAGACTTCTTTCGAGTCTATACGGACAAGTGTAGCATGGGGTGCACACCATGATATACATTGTCCATTCTTGTATCATATTCACTATGGATTGAGACTAAAAATATTATTGAGTTATATAGATAGTTGGTCATTATTGTACAGCTTATACGTATTCGAGCTGGGCTGGAGTCCACTTGATACGTAGTTAGCATGTTTACTTATCCTAGTCCTACGTAATTTAGAACTGGGCGTTACATGGTGCCACGTTATATTTTAGGGCCATCGGGTCTCTAATAGGAACATCAAATGGAAGTATGGATATCACAAGTATTGTAGTGCCTCGTCTATGCTGCGGAGCATGGTGTAGGCTAGTAGCTGGAATGGCCAGATGGAATCAGTTAATGGAAAATTCTTGCCGGTACCGATTGATCGGGACTAGTGAATTGAGACCCTTTCCTCTTTATGGATTGGATTCTTTATAATTGTGCACTATATGTAATGAATCGTGCCTTGGGAAATGAACTCTATATAAGAGTCTCTTCATCAAACCTTTGTATAGTTCGGTTTTCCATATTGCTTTTATTGTTGGTTTTATGATGCATTTTTATGGATATTTTCGATGAATGTTTTAATTGCTTGCTTCCACTGTCTTCGCATTCCTATCAAATTCTTGAGAGAAAGAGAAGAAGAGTTTTGAATCATTGTTGGTGCAAATGCAGTGAACAAGTAAGCGAAGCTTGATTGTTGCGTGGAAGCTCTCTTTCTCTTGGCAATTCACAAACTAGTGAGTTCTCCGATCCATAATCTTCACGCTTAACAAAATGATTACTTTTTTACTACGTGGTATTCTGATCAATGATACCTATCAAGAATTTTAGAAAAGATAATAAAAGATAAGTAATTATATTGCTATTAACATGTTATAATAGAATGAATGATATGTGCGTTGTTGTAACTAATGTTGGGACCATTGAGTCATCATTTATGATAATTCCTTGGATTGGGCAGGTAAAAGCGTAGTATCTAGATTGGGAAGTAAGTATTTCGAGCTACAACTTGAGGAAATATTGTAAGACAGATGAGAACTATTGCATATTTATTAGGTTTACTATATCAAGCATGATTTGTTCTTTTATATTTGAAGTTGCATATGCATGCATGGTTATAGACAACTTGTGCACAATGTTTAGTTCCTAGAATTGTACTCCGGGACCATGCAACCGCTTCAACCTAGCGGAATCTTCAGTAAGGCTAGCTACCTGCATTGTAAGGTATGTCATAGTTCAAATGATAATCCAAGATGGCGTGTCACCAGTGACCTTTATATAGACAGGTGGCATTTCTAATTATGTATTATACAGATAAAGTAAATTATTACTCATTTATATGGAAGGACAAATGATAGTGGGTAAGAATCATTGAATGGTGAAAGCTATGATGTTTCTTATATGTTCCTATCATATATGAATTGTTAATTTACCCTAAGGAAACATAGAAAGATCATTATTAATAATGTCACTCTCATATTAATTATAGTGATAATTTTTAGGTGAGATTGGTTACGGTCGTTCACCAGTACACAATAATGTACTAACCCGCGTCTCCACAAGTATTAGGACCTAACAGACGATCGAAGACGCTAAAAACTTATCCTGTTTAGAAGCTTTGCACTCAATTTGAAACTTCAATTTGGAGAAGAAGACCTATGTTGAAGGCGTTTCAATGTGTGTTTTAGTAAGGGCTATGATGTATGGAATAGTTGTATCTCATTTCACTGTTCCGCAAGTTGTAAGCCAAGTTTCATATTTCTACTCAGCTATTTGAGAGTCGTATGTTTTTTGCTACAAAAGTTATCAATAAAAGAGTTATTTAAATCTCAATATGTGATATTCAATTCCTCTGTGATTTTCTACAAATTCTAAAAAAATATGATTACAAAATGAGCACTAGCATGTCTTGTACAAGCATAAATTAGACATGTACAGCATCATGCCCAGTTGTGATTATCGATTCGGTGGAATTTGGTCATGGTATAATAGTATCATAGCACGGTTTTACTCTCTTTACTTTCTTTATTTAAAGATTTTTGAAAAGATACTAGTTTTATTTAGTTTGAAACCTTGATTTTTGATGCCGCAAAATGAGATGTTCCATACAATAAGTTCATAATACTTTGTAAGACTAATGAGATTTTCTTCGTTGTATAGTGACGAAAACGAACAACATGAATAATGCAAGTAGCTCCAGGGTAGCAACCTCGACTGACCCAATAAAAAGGAAGTTGTGCTTGATGGAAGCACAACAGAGGAAAAATATAATGCAGTTTGAGGCGCAACAGAAGTAGTTAGATACACTGTAATAGCTTGTCCAGACAGTCGTAGCTAACATTGCCAATGCTATGACAGTAGCTGCCCCACAAGAGACCAAGATAGTAGAGGTAGATAAGCCTTATCCAGCACAGAAAATGAGTTTCACAATGGAATTCAAGAAAATATGCATTATACCATTCAAGTGGACGAAAGAAGCCACCATAGCTATGGACTGATTGGTAGAACTTACCAAGTTTTGAAAGGACTTACCATAACTCAAAACTTTACTGCTAGCAGAAAGTTATTCTTGTATGTGTCCATAAGGATGAATGCCATAATTCCCTAAGGACGTTTCAGGACAAACGTCAAAATCTTTAATGTATTTTTTTAGTTGATTCTACTTCATTTTTTTCTTTGTGTTGATGAGAGCAGTCATATTGAAGCTAGTCTCCTCTTCATAAAAATGAGACAGAAAAGCATTTTCCAAGTCATTGCAGTTTTTTATGGAACTTGGTAAAAGACTATGGAACCACTCGAAATTTGGGCCTCGGAGGATGCCAAAGAATAATATACCCCTTAATTCATCATTTGTCGAGATACCCAATGTCTGGGACTTTAAGTGATAAAAATGTTGATTCAGAGACGTTAGCCCCTAATATGGTATAAACATATGAGGTTTTTAGTTGATAGGACTAACGACTTAGTCCCCTTCTACCGGGTAAGGTAAGCCCGCTCCCGCCTTCTGAAGATTGTCCTTATTGAACATCCTCTTGAGAAGTTACCCCCAGATATGTAAACGCCCTCATTTTTGCTAAAGTTTTTATTTTTTATTTCCCAGTTATTCATTTTTTGAACATTCATTTATTGGCCCATTACCAAATGGTCACACCCGATTTTGATAAATCAACAGATGACTTAAGTCAATAACAAAATATACAAACTACTGCTAACATTTCAGGTCAAGTAAATTCAATATCAGAGAGTGTACTACAACATTAGGAAGTAGGAAAATCATCATCTCGATGTACTTATGCATTGGAATCAGTCTGAGTCATTTTACATTTTATTATGTATTTTATCCTTTATTGAGTCTAGAATACAAATTGTAAAATCGACTGAGTATTACTGGCTTAGGTTTTTCACAGTCCACTCGTCTATAAAGCCTACCTATTCATTCAAAGTCCACTTAACAAAAGTTTTATTTATCTTATGCAACAGAATTTGACAAAACATTACTAGATGAACTTAGACAGAACTCAGGCCGAGTTCGGACCGAGTTCGGTTGTTTCATATTCAAATGTTTGTTACCTCCAAATCTGCATGCAACGTTCGTTTACGAAATCTTTACATCCGAATTCCACCCGAACTTTGCCTGAGTTCGGTTCTCAAAAACATCTATAAATAGAAGAAATTTTTTTCGTTTCAAATCACTCAATCATTTCTTCTCTTTATCTATTCCTAAAGTGTTTTTCAGTGTTCTAAAAGCTTTCATACTCCACCTATACATATCTTAGCCAAAGCCAGTAATATCGATTCGATTTAGAGTTCTTTGGTTCTCAGAGTTGTAAATAGGTCGTTTAAGTTATGAAATCATCTCTGTTTTAGGAGCTGGTCGTGCGCTCGTCACCAAGTACGATGTTGTGAAGTTGGTCGGGCACTTGTCACCAAGCACGGTGTTGTAAAGAGACCGCAAGCTCTCAATTAGCTTTTGAATAGTTGATTAACAGCAGGCAAGAGTACCTGCGACCGGATTAGTCCTCCAAGAGGGAAACCAGTATATATCGCGGTGTTCACTGAGTTTGATTCACTAATCTCTTGCTATATTTATTTATTGTCTCTTTATTAACTGCCATAGTGATCTGCTTTTAATGTTTTAAGTGGTGATTTATTCGCTGCACTCGCACTCACTTTATTTACCCTCTCTAGAGGTGCTCAACGGTCCTACAATTGATATCAGAGTAGGTTATATTTTAATATAACAATCTCAGAGAGTATATATGGCAGCCGTGAAATCAATATTCAATGGTGAAGAGAAATCCACAAATAGACCCCCACTATTTGATGGAACAAACTATACATATTGGAAAACACGTATGACATTCTTCTTAAAGTCTCTTGACTTTGATCTTTGGTCTTTAGTTATTGTCAGTTATAAGAAACCTACACCTACAGTGGTTGATGGCATACTTACCGACAAGCCTCATGATAAATATACAGAGAGAAAAAGCAAAGGCTAGTCTAGATGCATGTGCCATCAATGCACTGTTCTGTTCAATTGACAAGACAAAGTTCAATCGAGTTTCAATCTGTAAGACGTCTCATGAGATTTGGAAACTTCTTGAGGTAACTCATGAAGGTACTTCCCAAGTGAAGGAATCCAAAATCAGCAGACTAACACAGGAATATGAATCTTTCAAAATAAAACCCGGCGAGTCAATTACACAGATGTTTACTCTTTTCCTTGATATTACTAGTCCTTTACAATCTCTTAGTAAGGATTACAGTCATCACGAGAAGATCAGAAAAGTGCTACGGGCTCTAACCAAGAACTGGAAACCAAAGGCAACGACAATCATTGAAGGAAACGATCTCACTATAATGATTCTGGAAACACTTATGGGTAAGCTAATGACCCATGAGCTGGACCTACAAGAGTCTGAAGAAGCAATCCTAAAAGAAAAATCTATCGCCTTCAAAGCTCAAGCCAGAAGATCAACATGCAAAGATTCTGATGAAGAATCATCCAGTGGTGATGAACAAGCCCTGCTAGTGAAGAATTTCAGAAAATTCTTAAAGTTTGAGAAATCAAACTGAAAGAAGAAAGATGTCCATGAAAGCAATGAAGAAGAAATAATCTGCTTTGGATGCAAGAAGTCAGGGCATATGAAGAAGGACTGCCCAACTCCAAAGAAAAGCAGTCTATATGATAGATCAAGATCAAGCCGAAGAACAACAACTGGTCGAAAGTATGCAAATACAAGTATCTGGCATGAAAGTGATGCTAGTGAATCAGAGGAAGAAGATAGACCCTGCAGCACTGCAAATGTCTGTCTTATGGCTTTCGATAAGGTATCCTCTAATCCTCTATATGATAATTTTACTTTCGATGAGGTAGAAAATGCCTTCAGCGAATTACTCGAAGAACACAGAAATGTGCTTGACAAGTATAAGCAATGTCGAAAAGAGGTCAAGGCATGCACAACCGAAGCAGCTAGATTGTCAAATATCATTGAAGATATTAGAGAGACATCTACTACTGGTAACACGGATGAGATAGCCAAGCTTAAAGTAGACTATCATGTGGCTATCCTCAAAATTGAAAAAAAGACTATGTCAAGATACAAGAGTTATATGACATAGAGAAGAAGAGGCACTTAGTCACGAAGCAAAGACTCATTGATATGACCGCTAAATATGAAGGGTCTTATGCGATTTCTAAAAAGTTAGAAATCAAGTTAGGCAAACAGGCTATACCTGTGACACAACCTAAAGTTAGTCCTAATGCTAAGCATACACCTAAGAGGACTAAACCACAGAAAGTACGTAAGAAACACGAATATCACCATGCTTTTACATATAGGTTTTCAAAGAAACCACATATTCATGTCAACAAAAATTTAACTAACACGTTTTTAAAACTTACTTGCACGTACTGTGGTACTCATGGGCACATATCACAGTATTGTCTAGCAAGAAAGCTTGTTGACAATCACACATTGATTTGGAGACCTAAGACTAATCAACATGGACCCTTCAATAAATGTGTACCAAAGAATTCATCTACTTGATTTATAGGTGGACCCTCAACCTTCTCATACTAAAAGTAAGTGGATCCTCGATAGCGGATGTTCGCGGCACATGACTGGTGATGCATCTTTGTTTGTCACGCTATCGATGAAGAAAGAAGGATACATCTCATTCGGAAACAACCTGAGAGGTGATATCATTGGAAATGACATTGTTGGTATATATCCTTATCTGTAATAAAAGATGTTTGTCTAGTTACGGAATTGAAACATAACCTACTGAGCATAAGTCACTTGGAAGATAATGGTTATGGCATCAATTTTTAAATATAAATGTACAATATATGATATGTCATCTGGTAATCCCGTATATGAAGGGATTAGAGAAGACAATATTTATGTTTTCTTTCTAGAAAGTTCTAATAATGTAGGAAGATGCCTAGTAGCAAACTTAGATGAAGGCTGGCTGTGGCATCTGAGGCTAGAACATGCTAATATGGATACTATCTCACGGCTAAGCACTAAAAAGTTGGTAAAAGGACTCCCTGAGATATCATTCAAGAGAGATATGGTATGTGCAGACTGTGAAAAAAATAAAGCATATAGGTCTACATTTAAATCCCTCAACGCTATAAGCACTTCTAGACCTTTGCAGTTGATACATATGGATTTATTTGGTCCTAGTAGAGTCGCTAGTCTTGGCGGTAAGCTCCACACCTTTGTTATTGTTAATAATTTGTCTCGCTTTACTTGGGTTTACTTTTTATCAAACAAAAGTGATGCAATTTTTGAATTTCAGATATTTTGTAAAAATGTACAAAATGAAAAAGGCTTCATGATTACTCGTATCTGAGGTGATCATGGTGGCGAATTCATAAATACTGATTTCAAAAAGTTTTTTGATGATAGTGGATATTACCATGAGTTTTCTTGTCCTAAAACTCTTCAACAGAATTTTCTTGTGGAGCGGAAGAACCGTACTCTAAGCAAGATGGCTAGAGTCATGCTGAATCAGCACAATCTTCCTAAATACTTTTGGGCAGAAGCTGTAAGTACAGCCTGTCATATTTTAAATAGGGTGTTAATTCGACCTATTTCAAAGAAAATACCTTATGAACTTTGGTTTGGAAGAATTCCAAATATTTCATATTTTAAAGTTTTTGGATGTCGCTGTTTTATCCTGAACACCAAGGATAACTTGGGAAAGTTCGACTCTAAAGCAGATGAAGGGATATTTCTCGGATATACTGCTAATAGTACGGGATATAGAATTTTCAATAAAAGATCTATGATTGTTGATGAATCCATTAACGTTACTTTTGATGACCTCAATAGTCACAGACCTAGCAATAGTGATGATGAAAATGTACAAGCCAGAACCGATAAATGTCCTATGAAAGATTTGACTCATAGATTCGAGTCATTGAAGTTCTTGCTAGATCATCCAGAGATGCTTATTATAGGTGATATATCAAAAGGTGTAAGTACACGCTCTTCATATAGAGATACTGAAATAACAGCTAATATAGCCTTTATTTCACAAGTAGAACCTAAGAATGTAGCAGATGCTTTTAATGATGAATTTTGGATTGATGCCATGCAAGAGGAACTTAATCAATTTGAGAGAAACCAAGTTTGGGAACTCGTACCTAAACCTATTGGTCAATCGATAATTGGTACTAAATGGGTGTTCCGAAATAAATTAAGTGAAGATGGACAAGTTCTACGCAACAAAGCACGTCTAGTGGCACAAGGTTATAACAAAGAAGAAGGTATTGATTATGACGAGACATATGCTCCTGTTGCTAGAAGCTATCCGCATGTTTTGTGCATTTGCATGTTTTAATGCTTTTAAATTATTGCAAATGGATGTGAAAAGTGCATTTTTAAACGGATTTTTGAAAGAAAAAGTTTTTGTGAAACAACCCCCTGATTTTGAAAATTTTTAAAACCCTGATCACGTCTTCAGACTTAAGAAAACACTCTATGGACTCAAACAGGCACCTCGTGCTTGGTATGAACGCCTACGTGCCTTCTTACTTGAAAATAGTTTTTCAAAAAGAAGAGTTGATACTACATTATTTATCAAGTCTTTAGATGATGATACTCTTCTTGTGCAAATATATGTTGATGACATCATATTCGGATCTACTAACGAAAAACTTTGTCAAGAGTTTGCTAAGTGCATGCAGAGTGAATTTGAGATAAGTATGATGGGAGAGCTAAACTTCTTCCTAGGACTTCAGATCAAACAACACTCAAAAGGAACATTCATCAATCAAGCTAAATATACAAAGGACATACTGAAAAAGTACGACTTCGACAATGTAAAGCCAATGGGAACTCCAATGGCTACATCAACAAAGTTTGACACTGATAAAAGTGGCAAACTTGTCGACCAGCAAAAGTATCGAGGTATGATTGGTAGTTTATTGTATTTAACTGCTAGTCGCCCTGATATTATGTTTAGTGTCTGCATTTGTGCACAATATCAAGCAAATCCTTAAGGAATCACACTTATTTGGCATTAAGCGTATCTTCCGATACCTTAAGGAAACTTCAACAGTCGGCTTATGGTATCCTAAAGCCAAATCCTTTAACTTGATAGGTTACTCGGATGCGGATTTTACAGGATACAAAGTATACCGTAAAAGTACCAGCGGTACGTGTCATTTCCTAGGAAAAGTCTTAGTCTTATGGTTTAGCAAGAAACAAAATTCTGTAGCACTATCAACTACTGAGGCTGAGTATATCGTCGCAGGACGATATTGTGCTAAAATTTTGTGGTTGAAGCAAACCTTTGACGACTACAATCTGCACTACACTAAGATTCCTATTTATTGTGACAACACTAGCGCTATTAACCTGACTAAGAATCTTGTATGTCATTCACGCACAAAGCACATAAAGATTCGTCATCAATTTTTACGTGATCACCAACAACACGAGAATATTTGCTTAGAATTTGTTGACACAGTTCATCAACTAGCAGATATTTTCACAAAACTATTAGCTGAAGACCGCTTTAACAATCTGCGTCGAGAGCTCGACATACTTGAATTTTCAGATTCATAATGTAGTATGATTAGTAAATCAATTTATAACTCAAAAATTTGAACTTTATTAATGGACGTTATTTTGGGTACAAGCCAAAAGGGTCTTTTTGTCATACAAGCATAAATAGCCTGAGGTGACACGGTGTACTAGTTTTCGGACTACCGCTAGCTGTGATCCGACCCCTATAAGCAGCCGAACTCGGGCAAAACTCGGACTGAGTTCGGACCGAGTTTGGATGGTAACTGTGTGAATTTCCAGAACAGAACAGTCGACCCTAGCCTTTATATACCCTACTTTTGCCACTTCTATTCTCATCATCCTACCAAGAATACTCTCCAAAACCCTAAGTGAAGGTTCTCCTCCTCCTCCTCTTCAAGTTTTGTGGAGTTTTGAAGTGATCCCCTTCATCTTCTTCTTCCTTCTTTCAAAGATAATCATATATCTTCTTTCTTTGCTTTCTATGGCACCCAAAGCCCAAAAGAGAAAGATTGATACCTCCCAAGTAGGATCATCTTCATCTGACTATGTCCCAACCAATGTTTTCAGTCCAGCTCATCCCTCTGATAATGGCGACTATGACTCCTGTCTATTTCCTGACAAGGAATTTTTCGATCTTTGGTTTACTTCCTTCTTTGGTCATAAAATTTGTAAATATATAGTTAGTTATTATTGTTATAATAAATATCTTAGTATTTTCTTGCTAAATAGATATAGTAAATCAAATGTTTCTATTTCTAAAAAGCTTGTATAATTACGATTATTAAATTTCTAATAAATGTTTCTAAAATATTTCAAATTATATAGTATATATTCATTAGTATTTATATTGATTTAAAACTATAATATTTTCCAAATATTATTAGCTAATTTTGGACAATATATAGTTAGTTAACTTGTCATTATTTCAAACACTAAATAACTTGTACATAATATAACAGGTGAATCATTGCAACCATGCAGTACTACTCCCGTGCAACCAAACCGAGGCAAGTACACTGACTTGACTTGTACCTTGTTTTCTGTCTTACCTTCATGTGCCATGTTCTCATATCTGACATGAACTACACACGATTGTCTTATGTCATTGTTCATTGCTTGTGCGTCATTGTTCATTGCGAGATTGGGGGAAATATTAGCTTTTGTGTGACCACACCCAACATAGGTATTGAAGATAGCCTAATCGTACACATCACGTACGATGAAGCCGTACCATGTAGAATTGACTCATTGATTGATTGATTGATTGCTCCTAAGCCGGTCATACATTAGTTTTAATATTTTAAAATGGTCACAATTGCATATTGATTGTCGTGATTGATTGCCTTGTACATTGATAGTCGTGTTCATTGTCTAGCATATTGATTGTCATCCTTTACCTGCAGTTTTACATTTCATTTTCTGGTACCGCAGTTTCAGTTTTATTTCATGTTCTAGTTTTCTGGTATTCTAGTTTCACCTTGTACTCTGGATCACAGATTACATTGTATATTGTCTAGTCAGGGTGTACTTTGCTCTTTTTCTGATAGGATCGTTGCAGGTGAGTGGGAGATTACATGGAGCTGGTGATTGCTTGGACATTGCAGCTTTTTATTGTTTCATTTATTTTTCTGGAGATTGTATCTTAGAGATTCATTATTGTATATTATTTCATTGGACCGGATTTGTCTCCGGCTGAGTTTGTATTTTAAAAACACTTGATGGATATTGGTGATTTCTGGGAACGTTATAAAAGTTGTGATTTGGTTTACATTACATTGTGACTTTGAGTTTTCCTTAGTATTGTACAGCTTACTCGTCGTGTCCAACGACGAAGGCTGGGCGTGTCCGACTCGTATCCGATTATTCGGGAGCGGGTCGTGACAGGCATATATCAACTTTACAATTTTTTCTGAATATGCTCCTACCTTTAACCGACTTGGAATTCGGGACTACTTTGAAATTTCTGATAATATTTATGATAATGCTGTTAGGATGTGTCACGACCCGCACCCGGTGCAGGGGCACGAGAAGTGGGTACGTCCAGCCGACGTCGTAGTGTCGACGGTAGAACGCTGTCCTAAGTCATGATCTTAACTGACCACAAAATGATATACTCTCCAAACGGAGGCCAATCACAGAAGGTACAACTCAATCAAAAGTCTAAAGATGGAGAATAGTACGATATGATAGATAATGAAATCCTCAAACTGAGGTACAAACAGAAGAGAAATAAATCCAAATTAACAACCACAAGTCTCAACATCTCAAATATAATACAACTCTAAAACCATAAACAACAAATGACATAAAGAAAAGAAATAACAGTCTAACTATCTACTCTAGGCAATGGTAGGATCATCAGCAGCTGCCTGAACCTCCTGGGGGTCCAGGTTGCAAGTGTCATCTAAGCCTGCTCCCTAGTAGGTAGGGTAGAACTCCTCCTCATCCTCTGTAATATTTTTAACAGGTCCAGTCAGGACAAGAACGAGCACAATACATCTCACACAGTTCATATCATGGCAGGAAATATAAAGGAAGCAGTAGAGTAAGATACATGAAACGCTGTAAGAAGATGTACATGTAAACAGGAGAGATATTTAATAATTGGAAATATATACATGATAAGTAAGAACTGTAAGTGACTAGTGATTTAGAGTACGAGATGACTTATAATTGGCTTGGGTTGAACATGATATAACATGGGTGTACATGAAGGAGACACTAGCCAAGAAGGCTGTGTTGTACATGATAAAACATGAAAAGTAACAGATTGAATATGATGGGTAAATTACATGACCATTTATACTCACCCTACCCACAATCAATACACAATGATTCAGTCAAGTTACGTTACGAACATGATGTTTTGCTTACACACGAAGCACATAAGGAAACATGAACGTACATGAGAGTACATGAAAGTACATGAGCGTACACGAAAGCACATGAGAGAACATGAGAGTACATGAATAACGCAAGAGCAAGGAACACGTGATGTACATGAAACACATGACATGAAATATCCGATGCGCCCACTAAGGGGATAACATCCCATGAAAAGATCCATATAGTACCAATCCATGATGATATCGTGTCAGCATCAAGTAAAGTAATCTAGAGCCAGAATAAAAATCCTAACAAGTATGAAACGGTCAAAGAATGTACTCGTCTGCGATCTGAATGTCTGTGAGAATATACTGTCCGAATCGAGGTATCTGACTCCTATTTAGAGCAACACAAGTCATGATGTATACACAATGGTAAAAATAAAGTTTGTAATGCATTCTATATGATTCTAGGTCAATCTTGACCAAAGTCAACTCTCGATCAACTATGGTCAACCATACAGTCGAACTAGGTCAAACTAGTTAGGGTTTGGTCAACCATGGTCAACTAGTCTAGGTTAGTCATTTTCAGATCATTCTAGACTAAAGTCAACTCTTGGTCAACTCTAGTCAAACTATAGTAGTTAAACTAGGTCAACTAAGCCTATTGGGTCAACATCTAGGTCAATCTCTATAGGGCTATCTCATAACTAACCATAGGCTAGTATATCTAGGATACCCTATGATACCGTATAGCCTATACCATATATATACATATCACATATATATATATATCAAGCCTATAGCCTAAACATACCAACTCACCATATATAATACATATATACAATACATTGCTTATATACACTCATGCATACATCTATTATTTATCATTGCATTTACACTTCATAGCATACATGTTTCATAATTACATTATTCATGCATTCATGTATGCCTATACTACCAATATAATAGCTTACCTATATGCATACATAGATACTTGCATTACATTTATACTTGCTTTCATTTTCACTACATGAATTATCTATACATTGTATTCATTTTAACACTATATTGTATATACTCATGCATACATCTATGCATCTACACATTCATTCATTATCCCCACAATGCATTCATGCATTCATTTCATAAATCAATATATATATATATATATATATATATATATATATATATATATATATATATATATATATATATATATATATATATATATATATAAATATATATATATATATATATTAGAGAGAGAGAGGGAAAAAGAGATAAGTGTGTGTGTATTTATATAATGTGTGAGTGTCATAGTGAAATGGCAGTAATGAAATGAGGGGGTGTAGTGTGTGATAATGGTGTCAAGTGCAAACAAGAAAGTGTTCTCAGGTTTAGATACAATAATTTGCAGGTTTTATACTCGTAGGGAATCTCAGTTTTCAGTTTAACTAAAAATGATCTCAGGTTTGCATTTTAAAACAAAACTCACATCTCAACTTAGTTTTCATATTAAATGTATTCGTTTCCATATTCAAAGTTTAACATTCAAATTCAGATTTCATACTTAAAGCCCAATTATCATACCTCAGTTTACATTAAAGCAAACTAAGTTTACTATGCATCAATCTCATTCTCATATGTAAAAATCTCAGGAAAAAGGAATCGAAATTCCAACTCAGTTATATCTAAACCCAAACTCATTTTGAAGTATCAGTAAACATATCAATTTCTCAGTTTTTTGCTTATAAGTCGAATGTAGGTGAACTCAAATACAACCAACATGCATATCATTGAATCCTAGCTGTGTAAACATAACTCAGATATGTATATATGTTAATACATCATCGAATTAACATTATTTATCAATTTAATTCATATTTAAACTCTAAAATTTACAGAAAATCGAACATGTATCAGAGAACATGAACAAACCCTAAATTGGAATCACAAAACCAATAGAACATCAAATTGGAGGTTGATAAAGTATCGTGCACATGTTCTCGTGTCACACAAGTCATTTCGTGTCCATACAATGGGACACGAAGTGTCCAACCCCACGCAAACACACACAGACACGCACACATAGTGCAGTGTCGTACGGGCATGCAAGTGTCTCGTGGACATGACACAGTGCACCAAGTGTCACGTGCACATGCCTCAGTATTCGCCCAGGGTAGGGCTACGTGTCCACCACCCTGAATTGGGTCCAAGTGTCGCCGTGTCCACAAACGAGGAGCGTATCAGAGCTTACTGTTTGCGAGAACACAGCCAGTGCGTGACCAGTGCGCGCACAATTTTGTGTCAGACCCGACACAAAATCCTGCCAAACTCGAGGGAGGTCCTGACAGAGGTTGCCCTACCTCTGTGCCAAGTGGCACGTGTCCACATGGCAAAACAAGAGAGAAAACAGGGGGTGGTAGCAGGGCACCCGCACGACTGTGTCGTGCAGCATGTCCAGTCCAATTTTGGACACAAAAATGACACAAAATTCAAATCAGTCTATTAGGGTTGTGATCTACACTCTATGGGCTACACAATGATGTAATTAGTTTTAAAAATCATTAACTTTTATTTCTAAATAGTATTTCACCAAACACATGTTTAAAAACACTGATACGTGTCCGACACGCATAACTAATGGACACGAATGTAGGAACGGAATCGTAAAGTAGAATACTCTAGAGGGGGGTGAATAGAGTAGGCAGCGGAATATTACTAATTAAAACTTGTTAGCAGCTAGATCACAGAAATAGTAATAATCATAAAGTAAATAACTGTAAAGAAAAGAGTGATCAGAAGGCAAACGCAAACACATAGATTTATACTGGTTTCCCTCTTGTGAGGATTAGTCCAGTCGGAAGAACTCTAGCTTCCAGTTGAATCCATTTTTGGAAAATCTTACAAGCTTTTATACGAAGTCCTTGCAGTTTCTACAGACGCGAGCTTTGATACGAAGAACTCGACCAACTTCAGTTTTGAAGAGTCTATCTTTAATCAAGCATCTGATTATAATTTCTCTGAAATCTTCTAGACCGCACATTACCGGCAAATTGACTAGAGAATTGTAACTGGCTTGGGATTTAAAAATGGAAGCTTATTAGAACTCTTTGGAAGAAACGTAAGCTTTAGAAGAGAGAAAATGAAAGTGAATGAGTGTGTTAAAATGATCAGAATTCCTCTCTATTTATAGTTTTTCCGAAGACATAACTCTGACAGAATTCGTATAGAACTCTTTGTAACAAACCGCAACTGAAGGGAGACCAAGTTCAAAATCCAACGTTCGTATAACGTTTACCTTGGCCGAACTATGGCCGAATTCTGTCAGGGTTTTGTCAGGTTTATTTTGCGAAAATTGTTTTTTGCTTTTTGAAAATCCTTCAGAAGCTTTTTGTAAAAGTAGATATTTTTCAAAAACATAGGTCATTTTAAAAAGATAGGTCAGTTTTGAAAAACGATTTCGGATAGCCTATTTGCCAGTACGACTTGGTGTACAATGTATTCCAAGACTCAATAAAAATAAAAATTACATAGCGTAAGGAAATACAGTCTTGAGTGGCAAACAAAGCTTCGGTCTTAAAATGAGTAGATATCCAATCTTGATTAGTGTCCAAAACGTCTTTAGTAAACATCTGAATTGATTCGTATATCGCGACAGAGTTTGATCAATTATTAAAATTAAGTTTGACCATGACCAATGGGCCAACAATCTCCTCCATTTTGATAATTGACAAACCTTGACCGATATAACATCTTTGGTCTTTATCAATTCAAAAGTGTACTGAATATATAATAAAAAATTGTTCATAACCTGTATTCATGAAGATGTTAGATCTTATTTCTCCTCCGTTGTCACTTAGCAAAATAATTGCAAAAGAGAAAGCTTCCCCGCAATAAATGTATAAGTAACAATCAGTGAAGAAATACAAAAAATAGTAATAAATTCATTCAACACAGGCATGTTATAAATATCACAGACAGAAATAAGAGAAACAAATAATAATTATCACATGCAGTTTATATGGAAGCATAAATAAAGATAATGCTATAATAAAAGCTGAACTGAATAATATGCTAAACTGAATAATATGCTAGACTGAATAATAAAAAATATGTTCATCAAAAGTCACAAATCATATCCAAAAACTAATAAGAGTACTGATACTATCTTGAAATGTCGGAGCATTTCCAAGTAAACAAAAGACAAAATCATCAGTCTCAAAAGTATAACATCTCAAAAGTCATCCTCGTCATCATCATCATCTGCTATAGTGCTAGCATGTCCAGATGGACCAGCTCCAGATGTGCCAGCCCAAGAGGTGTGTGGAGTAGCACCAGAAGGACGATACCAATCGTAAGCGTTCCCTGACTGGAACAGAGAGTGGACCACCTCATCATCAATGTGGTAACCAGATATAGAAGGGTCTCTAGGAAGAGAGCTAGCAGAGTGACTCATCTGTGCAAATCGGAGATCGGCAAAGGAGTTGGTAATAGCCTGGAACCGAGTCGCGTCACGGAACTCATGTTCCCTAGAAGTGTCAACGAAGAACTTCTGCAGATCCGATAGGTGCTGATGAATACCTTCGAAGGTCATAGGGTAAGACTGAGGAGGAACAGGTGCAGTAGGAGCAGGTGCAGGAGATGGAGGAGCAGTGACAATGCTGCGACAAAAAATCTTGAGAAACTTGGGCTCAGGGTCCAAAGCACAAGTGGATAGGTCTATGTCAAAACGCTGAAAGATGCATGGGATAAGCATCGCATAAGAGAGGTTGCGGTCTCTTCCGTGACCTCTACCCATCATCTGAATGATAGTCTTAGGGGCAGAAAAAGAAATCCCCTTAAGAATGTGATATAGGGCAGAAAGTTCGAGTGCAGTGACATCATCTTTTGAAGTGGATTTGGGAAGTAGAGTGGAATAGATGATGCGATGTAATTCGTAGTTAAACAAGTTCAAGTTATTAGCCTTGAACTTTTCAGGACGAGCACGCGCGGGCGCACAAAGCTCATTCTTGAAACTAACAAGAGTCATGCCCTCGAGAAAATTGAAGTCAGTGATGTCATCGAGCGGGGCACCTTTGTTTGGAAGACCAAGAATTTTTGCTAGCAAAGCATCATTGAACTCGATATCTATCCCGCCAACACGAGTTCTTGCGGTAAAAGTGTCTAACACGAAGTTACAATAGAATAATCTAATGGCATTAGTAGCTATAGGGAATTGTAGGGTAGCAAAATGGTGTAACCCTAATGCCTCAAAGTAGGGACGGTGGTCAGGAAATATAGTCCACTTAATCGGAGATCCGGTACATATAGTACGTATAGCAAAATCGGCATACCAAAGCAATGCTTAGTCGTGAGTTTTGAAGTAAAACTTATCCATAGCACCGTCATCCGATTAGACCGAGGAAAAGAGGGAATTCGTGTTCGAATCAGAAGACGATGCCTCTTCACTGGCATGGGTCTTCTTCCTCTTGAAAGGATTGAATCCCTTAGGAATTCTTTTCCAAAACTAGAAACCCTAAAAATTTGAAAGTGGAGGAGAGAAGGAATTATACCTTCTGAGAATCAAGTATGCTGTAGAGGACGCGATTCTCCGCACGAATCCAAATTTTGGATGGAAATCTCAACGTGGATTGGAAGATATGGAGTGGAGAAGAACTAGGGTTTTGGGAAGTTTCGGCTGCTGCTATTGATGAGGAAGATGGGTTCGGAAGTAAATAAGAGGAGATGGCCTCGGGTTCTGTTTAAAACGCATACAGAACCAACAGAATTCTGGCTGAACTCGGGCCGAATTCGCCTAGGGTTCTTCTGTTTTTTTTAAAATTTGTGGGACGTGTCCTTTTCATCAGCTCATTTCAAATATTTAATTCAAAGTTTAGTAATTTAAATTTCAAATAATATAATTAATATTATTTTATAAATTAATATTCTTTACTCATCATCTGTTTCAGATTAGCTGTAGGAGTACTGTCCCAGCTAACGGAGGTTCACCTGAGAACTCTTAAATACCGCTTCGCTTCGACCGTAGTCGTGGTGACAGACAGACTCTTTTTAGACTTGTCTTGAAAATAGTTATTGAGTATTGAATAAATTAATTAATAAAACAAAATTAATTAATATTATTGATATCTAAAATTCCTAATTTTTGATGTAAATAATTGAAATGATCTTTCGCTAGAGGTTTTGTGAGTATGTCAGCCAATTGATTCTGTGTGTCTATGTATACAAGGTCTATATCTCCATTTTGTTGATGAACTCTAAGAAAGTGATGTCGAATCTCGATATGCTTAGTACGAGAGTAACATACTGGATTCTTAGTCAAATTAATAGAACTAGTGTTATCATAGAAAATGGGTATGTGTGTAAAATACAATCCATAGTCTTCTAAAGTTTGCTTCATCCATAAAATTTGTGCACAACAACGTCATGCGGCGATATACTCAGCCTCGGTTGTTGATAATGCGACAACATTTTACTTTTTGCTAAACCAAGAGACTAGGGCTTTTCCTAGGAAATGACATGTGCCGCTATTACTTTTTATATCTACTTTGCATCCGGCAAAATCAGCATCAGAATAACAGGTTAGGTCAAATGACATAGTTTTGGTATACCATAAGCCGACAGAAGAAGTGCCTTTAAGGTATCGGAAGATACGCTTAACTGCGCACAGATGTGATTCCTTAGGATTAGCTTGAAAACGTGCACACAAGCAAACACTAAACATAATGTCTGGTCGACTAGGAGTTAAATACAGTAAGCTACCGATCATACCTTGATACTTACGTATGTCGACGGGTTTGCCTTGTTCATCAATATCAAGCTTGGTTGAAGTTGCCATTGGAGTGCTAAGTGGTTTGACTGCTTCCAGGTCGAACTTCTTTAATAGATCTTTTGTGTACTTTGCTTGATTTATGAACGTCCCATTGTTGGTTTATTTGATTTGCAGTCCGAGAAAGAATGTAAGCTATCCCATCATGCTCATCTTAAACTCATTTTGTATACACTTTGAAAATTCTTGACAAAGAGATTCATCAGTAGATCCAAATATAACATCATCTACATAGACTTGAATCAAAAGAATATTGTTATTCAAAGACTTTATAAACAATGTAGTGTCAACAGTTCCCTTTGAAAAACCGTTGTCAAGTAGAAAAGAGCTTAGACGATCGTACCAAGCACAAGGGGATTGTTTTAAACCGTATAAGGCTTTCTTCAACTTGAAAACATAATCAGGATTTTTGAAATCAGTAAAACCTGGAGGTTGAGCTACATAAACTTCTTTTTTTATAAAACCATTCAAAAATGCACTTTTAACATCTATTTGAAATAACTTGAAATTATGAAAATATACAAATGCACATAACATGCGAATGGATTCTAATCTCGCAACTGGGGCATAAGTCTCATCGTAGTCGATACCTTCTTCTTGATTGTATACTTGAGCTACAAGTTGAGCCTTATTATGAGTCACTAAACCATTCTCGTTCAGTTTGTTTCGGAATACCCAACGGATGCCAATGACCAGATGATCAATGGGCTTAGGAACAAGTTCCCAAACTTGATTCCGTTCAAACTAGTTTAATTCCTCTTGCATAGCATCTAACCAAAAATTATCACTACATGCTTCTTCAATGTTTTTGGGTTCAAGCTGTGAAATAAAAGCAACACAAGAAGCTATATCTTTATTAGAGGAACGAGTACTTACACCCTTGGTAATCTCACCAATTACCAAGTCCTTTTGATGATCTGCCAAAAATCTCCTCTCTTTTGGCGTAACCTCGGGATTGCTAGTTCCGGCTTCTTTGCTTAAAAGTTCTGCATCTTTGTGTGAAGGTTTTACAGTAGCTGTACTTGGTGTAATCACATCTTCATTATCGTCATCGTCTGAATGTTGATTTAGTTCATCAAAATTGACATTAATTGATTCTTCGATGATCATAGTTCTCTTGTTGAAGACTCTGTACCCTTTACTTTTTGCTGCATAACCTAAAAATATACCTTCATCGGCCTTTTCATCAAATTTACTCAGATTGTCTTTAGTATTAAGAATAAAGCATTTACAACCAACAATCTTCAAATATGAAATAGTGGGTGTTCTATCAAACCATAGTTCGTAGGGAGTCTTCTTCGATATAGGTCGAATTAGAACCCTATTGAGAATATAGCACGCTGTATTGATAGCTTCAGCCCAAAAGTATCTAGGTAGACTAAACTGGTTCAATATTACTCTAGATATTTCAGATAGAGTCCTGTTCTTACGTTCTACAACTCCATTTTGTTGTGGAGTCCTAGGACAAGAAAATTCATACAAATAACTGTGTGTGTCACAAAATTGCTTGAACTCTGCATTCTCAAATTTGCCGCCATGATCACTATGAATGCGAGTAATCATGAAACCTTTTTCATTCTGTACTTTCTTGCAAAAGGTAACGAATTCTGACAAAGCATCGTTCTTGCGTGCAAGAAAATATATCCATGTGTATCTAGAGAAATAATCTACAATGACAAATGCATATAACTTACCACCTAGACTAGCAATTCTACTTGGTGCAAATAAGACCATATGCAACAATTGTAGAGGTCTAGTGGTACTTACAGCGTTCTTGGATTTAAAGACGGATCAGGTAGCTTTGTTCTTTTCATATTCGCTACATACCGTATCCTTCTTGAAAGATATGTCCGGTAAGCCGCGTACCAACTTCTTTGTAGATAGTTTTAAAATTGTATCCATGTTTGCATCACCGAGTCTCATATGCCATAGTTGACTCTCAATGCTTTTGGCCATCAAGAATCTACCTGCTTTGTTAGTATCTTCTAACAGATAGAAAACATATATGTTGTCTTTCCTGATACCTTCAAAGATAGTACTACCAGTTGAACTATCAACTATAGTACATTTGTCTTTGACGAAGTTAATGCCATAACCGTGATCAGCTAAATGGCTTATGCTGAGCAGATTATGTTTTAACTCGGTAACTAGACAGACATCTTTAATCACAGGATAGAGAGCCTTACCAATATCACCGATACCTATTATGTACCCTCTTAAATTATTACCGAAGGAGACGTATCCTTCTTTATTCTTCTTCGACAGTGTTACAAATAATAAAGCATCACCGGTCATGTGCCGTGAGCAATCGTTGTCGAAGATCCATTTGCTCCTAGCATGTGAAGGGCATTCCACCTACAAAACATTTTGCAGATGAAACTCTTAGTACCCATTTCTTGTAGGGTCCTGACTGGTTAGTTTTTGGTATGCATGCATAAACATTTAAATCTACTAACTTTCTGATTCTACATGCAGAGGATATATGACCAATGAGGCCATAATATTAACATTTTGCATGTTGAGTGTTGAAAGTTGTGTGAGGTGCATGATTGGTAGGTTTTGGTTTTCTAGTATAGAAGAATGCATGCCTATTAGTCTTCTTAGGCATAGGTTTGGTATGGTTTGGTCTGATAGTGTTTGGTTTGGGTATGTTCCGATGATTCGGTAATTGACACGTGTTAGAATAGGAAGCAGCAACTTCAGGCCGTGTTTCTAAACTAATTTTCAACTTTTTGGAGGTGTCATATAATCTAGTGTAGTCAGATGTAAGTGTTTCTATTCTGACTTGTGCACACTGGAGACTCTTTCTCTCCTTAGATAGGTCTTCCTTTAGCTGAATAATAGTTTGGTCTTTTTCTTTGGATAACTTGATAGTCTCGTGTAACAACAGCTTAATAGATGAAAGCTCACAAGACTCAATAGACGATTCATTATTTCTAACATCAGCTAATTGGTCGGCAAGTCTTCCTATCTCACCTTTGTACTCTTTGAGTACCTTTTTAGAGGTTTCATATTTACTATACAGTTTCCTGTAGTCATTTAACGGGTCACTGAAAGCCGCTCCTAGTTGCTCAAAAGTGAAATCATCATAAGGATCAAACAGAGGATTAGTGATTACCTGATCGCAAGCCATCAAGCATACATTTGCAGCATCATCTGATTGTTCATCTTCTGAATCGCTGGCTTCGCTTTCTTGCCATATGCTTGTATTGGCGTACTTCCTTGATAAAGATCTCTTCAGGTAGCCTTTGTCATATTTGCTACTTTTTTTCGTTGATGATGATGCCGTTGGACAATCTTTCTTCATATGTCCTTTCTTCTTACATCCGTAGCAAATAGGATCTTCCTCGTTGTTGTTGCTGTTGCTATCTTTTGTTCTTCTATTGAATCTCATGAACTTCTTGAATTTTCTTACCAGAAGAGCTTGATCTTCAGAGTCAGAGTCGTTGTCGTCAGAATCATCTTCGATAGTTTTTCTATGTTGAGCCTTGAGAGCGATCGACTTTTCTGACTTCTCCTTTGGTGTAGCATCTTCAAAGTCTTGAAGTTCTAACTCGTGAGTGAGTAGCTTACCCATGAGTATTTCCAGAGACATTATTGAGGGGTCGTTTCCTTCAATGATTGCTGTAGCCTTTGGAATCCAGTTCTTTGTGAGAGCTCGTAGAAGTTTGCGAATGTTCTCATGGTTACCGTATTCCTTTCCTAATGAAGAGAAATGATTTACAATATCCAAGAATCTCGTAAACATCTGAGTAACTGATTCACTTGGCTTCATTTTGAACACCTCGTACTCTTGAGTAAGTCTGCTTATCTTTTACTCATTGACTTGTGTTGTTCCTTCGTGGGTTACTTCGAGAAGTTTCCACACTTTATTTGATGTTGTGTAAGTCGACACCCTGTTGAATTCTGTTCTGTCTAAAGCATAAAATAAAGCGTTAATAGCATGTGCGTCAAGACTGGCATTTTTTTTTTCATCCTCCGTATATTTATCATGGGGTTTTTCAACTAAAACTCCATCAACATTAATACGAGGAGGCTTTTTGTAGCCATCAATAACTATAGACCATAAGTCAAAATCAAGAGATTTTAAGAAGAAACTCATCCGTATTTTCCAATAAGTGTAGTTTGTGCCGTCAAACAGTGGAGGTCTGTTTGTGGCTTGGCCTTTACTTGTGAATTTCACAGTTGCCATGTGTAATACTTTAATCTATATAACAATTAAAAAATAACTGAATATAGCTACAGTTTTACCTTGTTTTACCTGTATAACCCGCTCTGATACCAATTGTAGGAACAAAATCGTAAAGCAGAATACTCTAGAGGGGGATAAATAGAGTAGGCAGCGGAATATTGCTAATTAAAACTTGTTAGCAGTTAGATCACGAAAATAATAATAATCACAAAGTAAATAACTGTTAAAAAAATAGTGATCAGAATGAAAATGCAAACACAAAGATTTATACTGGTTTCCCTCTTGTGAGGACTAGTCCAGTCGGAAGAACTCTAGCTTCCAGTTGAATCCACTATTGAAAATTTCCGCAAGTTTTTATACGAAGTCCTTGCAACTTCTACAGACGCGAGCATTGATACGAAGAACTCGACCAACTTCAGTTTTGAAGAGTCTTTCTTCAATCAAGCCTCTGATTACAATTTCTCTGAAATCTTCTAGACCACACCGTATCGGCAAATTGACTAGAGAATTGTAACTGGCTTGGGTTTTGAAAATGGAAGCTATTTAGAACTCTTTGGAAGAAACGTAAGCTTTAGAAGAGAGAAGATGAAAGTAAATGAGTGTGTTAAAATGATCAGAATTTCTCTCTATTTATAGTTTTTTCAAAGACAGAACTCTGACAGAATTTGGGCAGAATTCGGACAGAACTCTTTCTAACAAACCGCAACTGAAGGGAGACCAAGTTCAAAATCCAACGTTCATATAACGTTTACCTTGGCCGAACTCTAGCCGAGTTCTGTCAGGGTTTGGTCAGGTTTATTTTGTGAAAATTATTTTTGGCTTTTTGAAAATCCTTCAGAAGCTTTTTGTAAAAGTAGATATTTTTCAAAAATATAGGTCATTTTAAAAAGATAAGTCAGTTTTGAAAAACGATTTCGGATAGCCTATTTGCCAGTACGACTTGGTGTACAATGTATTCCTAGACTCAATAAAAATAAAAATTACATAGCGTAAGAAAATACAGTCTTGAGTGGCAAACAAAGCTTCGGTCTAGAACTGAGTAGATATCCAATCTTGATCAGTGTCTAAAACGTCTTTAGTAAACATCTGAATTGATTCGTATATCGCGACAGAGTTTGATCAATTATTAAAATCAAGTTTGACCATGACCAATGGGCCAACAACGAATTCCTACCAAACTTGGGCTACACCTAGGGGAGCCCTAAATGGAGGCATCTATGGAAAGAAATTGGGAATTTAATGGTGTTTGATAGGTTTTACCTATTGAGGGTGAAACCTTAAAGAATAGGCTTTAAAATGAGAGCTCTTCTCCCACTTGCAATGATCCCAAGCCTCCAAATCCTTGCTAGCTACTCACCAATGATATCCTCTACTGTTGAGGAGTCCAGTGCAATTTGTTTGGTCCAATTTGGAGGAGAAATGAGGATTTGGTGAAGAATTGGGGTAGAACACTATTAGGGCTTTATGTGTGTATTAAAAAGAGGCAAGAACTTTTGAAGGAGTGATTAAATAGGAAGGGGAGAGGCTCTTGATGGCTGTTTGAATAGTTAGGGTTAGGGTTTTACAAGGTTAGATGAGTGGCTAAGGCTTCTCCACATGAATCTAGGCTAATCAAAGGCTCACATCAAAAGTGGGCTTTCTTAACATCTAGTCAAAATATCCTACTAACATAATATCTAGATATTAATCTAACTTAGCCATTAAGTCTCTAACCTTCTAACTAAACCTCCATGAACATCATTAGCATCTAGGTTAAGTCAAAACTAGGTTAGTCTCTAATAAAATAATTAGCACTATAATAATCAATCAAAATTTATTTTCATTAAAAAGTCAAAAATGACCAAAATACCCCTAGGCTAAAAATGATCAATAAATTATTCTAATCACATGGTTAGTCTCTAGGCTTAGCAATTCTAGGGTTACACTAGTTAACCTTCAAAATCACAATTCAATATTTTAAATAGTTTTTAAATTTATTAAAAATTACCAAAAATTATAACATGATTTAACTATTTTTATTAAATGATTATAATTATAAAAGTTCAAAATTATCCTCATTTTAGAAAAGTGGGTGTTACAGGATGTTTTACTGCAACTTGCAAGTAAAAGATAATGGCAATTTTTATTCTTGTATTGCTGGACAAGAACTTGAGTTCAATACCACTGATATCAGTGAATATTTTCACGTTCCTGATATTGGTGAAGCTTTGGTGGATATTAACCACGTCCAGTTTCCAGAAGGTGTTATCCTTGACCCCTTCAAAGAATTGATGTGTCACCCTCGTCCTGTGTAATGCCTATAGTTCATATTACGTATTTTAAAATACGTGTACGTATTTTATCTTGTATTGCATGATTCCTCGCTTGGCTTATCTTGGCATTACATGGCTTGGTCTATTTTGGGTTGGTTCGGCTAGGCTTGGGTTGCCTTGGTTCATCATGAACCAAGGGGAGAACCCTTTCCTACCACCACCATCACCATTTATTAACCCATTCCCTCATTCTCTCTCTTCATTTACTTCTTCTTCTCCACCATTACTTCTTCAACCACCATGAGGGAGACAAAGAGAGCTTAGGCAAGCGCAAACTTGCTTCATGATGGATCTCAAGTTTTATTGTTCCATTCTCTTCCTTACTTGATTCCAAGCCTCTTTAGAACTTGACATTTTTGGATTTGATGGAGGGATTCTTGTAGATCTAAGTTTGTAACTTTTCGGTTTTCTTTGTTTTAAGCTCTAAAACTTGATTATTTTCGAAAACTAATAGTTCTAGGTTGTAGAGAATTCAATTTCATGCAGTCCGGGAGGCCATGTGCTGTGAAGTACCGGCAATGCATCCCTTAACTCCGAGCGTGTCATGCGCGTAGGTTCCCTACGCGCATGTACTGAAGACGTAACGTGAGTTTTCCACGCGCCGATGTGCAGGAATTCCCACGCGCCGATATGCAGGAATTTCCACGTGCCGATTGTGCAGGAATCCCACGCGCCGATTGTGCAGGAATTCCACGCGCCGATTGTGCAAAAATCCCACGCGCCGATCGTGCAGGAATCCCATGCGCCGGAATTGCTCTATTTCACTGTTTTTGCCTGTTTAAGTTGTTTTGTGGCTAGAATCTTGAAAAACTCAAAACATGAAAGTTGTAGATCTTTTCCTTGGCTTTAAGAATATGTCACTAGTTATTTTATGCAAGTTTCTCTCATTCATGATAAGGTAAGAATAGAACACGATAATGGCCCGCTGTGGCGCACTCTTGATAAGCAAACTGACATGATATATCATGACATGCTGTTACGACAGCTAGCTTGACATGACAAGTATGAATGACCTGGACACCGTCGGCGATTGTGTTTGTACAAATAAACAAGTACTATCTTGCATCATGTCTAGGATAGGGATCCCTGAGTACCACGGTTAGGGATACCTACAGTAATTGACTAAGGCTAATAAACTAGAATAATTCAGTAGACATGAAGAGATTCCTAGCTACAGGCAATCCCGTTATCTGGGCGCATTAAGTGGACTTATAGCCTATCGCCGAGTAGGAAACATTTCCAGCACACAGTCACGTGTTGCATTCTTCATAAACGGACATTCTACCTGGATAACCGGATGGTCTGCAGGGCTTGTGGCTGTTGGGATAATCTCATTGCATCTTGCTAGTAATTAGGCCTGTGATAACCCTAGTTAGTTAAAAGTATCAAGCCGTACTCTTGATAGGCCATGATTGATTGGATGGAGTTTATTCCAGCTTAGTCTTATCCTGATCCTGTGCAAGATTGTGACATGACATGATTATTGATGCTTGCCTTAACAATAACGATCGAGGGTCCAGTTCTGTTCAAACGAAGGGTTACAACCCCGATCCTAGTTTGGTTTAAGGGTTGTAACTGGCTCCCGGAGCAGTTCTGTGTCCTCTCTTCGTTTATTGTCTTATTGCAACTCCATGACATGTTCGTCATGTTTTACCTTACCTTAATACCATGATTATTTATACTGGCCTTAGCAATAAAGAACAGGGGTCCAGTTCTGTTCAGACGAAGGATTACAACCCCGATCCTTATTTAGTTTAAGGGTTGTAACCTGGCTCCCGGAGCAGTTCTGTGTCCTCTCTTCGTTTATTATCTTCACTGTATCAATAGTATTTGAGACGGGTTTCTACTCAGGTGAAGGGCTGCAACCCCGGTCCTTGTTTGGTTTAAGGGTTGTGACCTGGCTACTTGAATGGTTTTCTCGTACTCAGTTTCTGTTGTTATCTCTATTATTATCATTTCTTTATTTATTATCTTTAATATTCTATTGTGATTTGCTGGTTTTAGTTCCTAAGTGAAGCCTCCTTTGTGGCACTTACTCTTTCTGGGGTTTGACCCAGCTGGTTTTGTGTGGCCAGATATCGAAGCAGCACCAGAGGATCCACCTGTCTTCCAGCCAGATGGTGACCACCAGGCATAACCCTGGCAACGAGTGGATTTCTTTTTTATCCTCCCACTTTATTGTAAAAATTATTCTTTTGAGGCGTTTAGCCGGCGAGCACGTGTTAGCTCATATTCCACCTTACTTACTGTCTGCCTACGGGCTGTAACATGATTGACAGATCCTAGGGTTGATCATGTATGCCTGAACTCTTGCTAGTCTTAACATTTTGTACGACTAGTTTCATGATCATCCAATATGTAATGTATGGGACACCTTGCTATTATATATTTGGTGCTCTGAATCTTGTAACTATTATTGCTTGCTTGAGATTGAGACAATAGGCTTGTTCACGACCATAGGAGACTGTTGGCTTGTAGTTAAACCCTCATGTATCTATACAGCCGTGACCGTATAGCGAGGTGGATTGCACTTCAATATA
Source organism: Iris pallida (assembly GCA_029216955.1). NCBI lineage: Eukaryota > Viridiplantae > Streptophyta > Magnoliopsida > Asparagales > Iridaceae > Iris > Iris pallida. The sequence continues at coordinate 20,592,890 of JANAVB010026999.1, read as the reverse complement.
CGTAGCTGACTATGTACGCCCCCGCTCTCCAGTATTCTGGTTCTTGGGCGTTATATGGTTTTAGTGGTGGCCCATGCAGGTCTTGTAAATCAAGATATGTGAGGGTTTATCGAATAGATGTCTCAATCAGTACTCGCCCTTGATCTCTGCTCGTATCCTCTGAATCCCTGTAATCTTGACCTGATCACATGCTTGTATCGTTGATCTGTCCTGGTCCTTCCTTATTGTTCCCTATGTCGTCTTCTTCAGCGGAATTGTTCCTGGACCTGTCGATCAGCAGGACGGAGCACCTCTCGCGGACCAGCAGCAACTTGGAGATCAAGCCCAACATTCAGGAGTAGCCTCCAGAGTCATGCCTACTGGAGGAGAGCTACCAGTTCAGCCCGTCCAGCCTGCAGAGCCTGATGATGGCACTTTGGTGGGTCTTATCAGATCACTATTAGCCTCCTAGGATCGTCAAGGAGATGCCTTGCACCAGGCGGTGGCAGACGCTTTGACCAGAGGAGGTTATCAGGGTAATAGTGCGGCCAACAGCTTCAAGCGCTTGAACCCTTCCTTCTTCGACGGTAGTGAAGATGCGATCGCTGCAGATGCATGGCTTTAGGACACAGAGGTGATTCTAGAAGAAGCCAGGACTCCAGAGAACGAGAAGGTGGCCGTGATGCACCTACAACTATTGGATCTTACCCGCAGCTGGCGGGCGGCGCATGCCGTTGGATTAGTGGCCCCTATTGCCTGGGCAGTATTCAGGAAGAGATTCCAGACCAAGTATTTTGATGCTATAGCTCGGTATGATCTACAGACGAGGTTCACCAATCTGAAGCAGATGGACAGGACGGTCGATGGATTTGCGGTCGAGTTCTCCAGGCTTAGTCAGTTTGCTCCCACCTTGGTGGCGACCGAGTTCGATAGAGCCCAGCGGTTCCAGTAGGGGCTCCACCTAGAGATTTTGTTGGCGGTGGAGTAGTTTGAGCATCAGACCTTTGATACAGTATTAAGGGTAGTCCGGAGGCATGAATATACCTCCCAGAGGATCGTGGATAGGACCGGAGGTCGGAAGCGATCCCATAGCCAGATGAATCAGTCATCAGCACCAGCCCCGACAGCCAGGGCTTTGACCATTGGAGCTTCGAGGCGGACGGCCTCAGTGACGTCGGTTCAGCATTCCACCCCGACGCACCCTCAGCAGCAGAAGCAAAAGCAGTCTTCCGCAGTGGGATGTTCATACTGCGGGAAGCTAGGGCATGTGGTATCAGAGTGTCGCAGAGCACAGGGTTTGTGCTTGGTTTGTGGTGTCCTGGACAACAGGGTTGGGAATTGCCCGAACAGGGGGCGTTCATCGGCCTTCTCTAGCCCTTCAGTTAGAGGACCAGCACCAGTCCAGCAGCAGCAGCAGCTGCAGTATCCGTTTCCGAGGCCATTGCCGACGCAGGCACAGGCATTCTAGCAGCAGAGACCGCATCCGTATGCCTAAGCCCAAGCCCTGATCCAAAGCAGGAAGAGAAATTTTTAGCAGAGGGGACCCGCATCCAGAGGACATGGTCAAGTGCTGGCTTTGATCATGGGAGAAGAAGGAATAGCACCAGGTGAGGTAGTTGCAGGTACTATTCTCGTCAACACCTTTCCAGCTTCAGTATTATTTGATTCTGGTGCCTCGCATTTATTTATGTCTGCACGATTAGCGACACGGATAGGATTGGAGCCCGAGTCATTATCGGTGAGGCTCAATATACTTACTGGTAATGGACTTGTGGGAGTAGATAGGGCGTTTTCCTCGTGTCGGATCGTAGTTAGCGGTAGAGAGTTTTCTGCTAGATTGATAGAGTTTTCGATGGCCGATTATGATGTGGTCTTAGGGATGGATTGGTTGAGGGACCAGTATGCTAGGATAGACTGCCACATTGGTAGGGTTATTTTTAGCATTCCAGGCGAGCCGGAGTTTTCCTTCTCCCGAGGCGAAGTTGAACCTTCTCCTCCAGTATTGCAGATGGCAGTAGCAACAATGCAGTTACCCCGGATAGTTAAAGAGTTTCCAGATGTTTTCCCAGAAGAGCTTCCAGGGATGTCGCCAGAGCGAGAGATTGAGTTTACCATCGACTTGATTCCCAGGACAGCCCCAGTGTCAGAGAGAGTCTACATGATGGCGCCGTCAGAACTAGAGATATTGTACAAGATGATTGAAGAACTCAGAACCAAGGGATTCATTCGTGCTAGTGGATCGCCTTGGGGAGCTCCGATGCTTTTTATGAAAAAGAAGGATGGTACGTCCTGATTATGTGTAGATTATCGTACCTTGAACTAAGTGACAATCAAGAACAGATACCCTCTTCCGAGAACAGATGACTTGTTTGATCAACTCAAGAGGACAGCAGTATTCTCGAAGATCGACTTGTGGTCAGGATACCATCAGATCAGAGTCAGAGAGCAGGACATCCCGAAGACTGCTTTCAGATCTAGGTATGGGCATTGAGAGTTCCTTGTGATGCCATTTGGAGCAACCAATGCGCCGGCTGTATTCATGGACCTCATGAATCGCATCTTCATGCCTTATTTGGATCAGTTCGTGATTGTGTTCCTAGACGACATCCTGGTCTACAGCAAGAGTGAAGTGGATCATGAGCAGCATCTCCGAGTTGTCCTCCAGATTCTCAGAGAGCACCAGTTGTATGCCAAGTTTAGTAAATACGAGTTCTGGCTCGATCGTATTTCGTACTTGGGCCATATCATCACCAGAGGAGGAGTAGAAGTGGATCCCCAGAAGATTGTGGCCATTGAGACATGGCCAGTGCCCAGCACGATTGCAGAAGTTCGCAGTTTTCTTGGATTGGCCGGCTACTACCGGCGATTTATTTCAGACTTTGCTCGGAGGCACTGCTTGTACGGAGATAGGGTGGAGATTTTTACCGACCACAAGAGTCTGAAGTACGTTTTCATCCAGAAGGATCTTAACATGCGTCAGAGGAGCTGGCTGGAGCTTCTTGTGGATTTTGTTGTCAACTTGCAGTATCACCCAGGGAAGGCCAACGTTGTTGCAGATGCATTGAGCAGGAGAGCCGGAGTTTATTTCCTAATAGCGCAACCAGAGCTGTTAGCCGATCTTCAGAAGATGGGTATAGAAGTTGTCCTCCCTTCCAGTGTGGCATTGATGGCCAGCATGCAAGTTCAGTCCACTATAGTCGAGAGGATCCGGATGGCGCAGTCAGCAGATTCCAAGCTTCAGCGACTCAGAGCAGAGTGTGAGACAGGACGAAGACCAGAGTTATGTATCCATGAAGACGGTATACTTCGACATGGAAAGCGTCTTTGTGTACCCAGTGGAGATATCAGACAGGGGATCATGACAGAGGCTCACAGTTCACAGTATTCTATTCATCCCGGCGGTACTAAGATGTACCGTGATATCCGTCAGCACTTTTGGTGGGATGGCATGAAGAGGGAGATAGCCCGGTTTATCTTTCGATGTTTGGTTTGCCAATACGTTAAAGCTGAACATCAGAGGCCAGCTGGACTTCTTTAGCCCTTTCCAATTCCAGAATGGAAGTAGGAGCATATAACCATGGATTTTGTGACTGGATTGCCTAGATCCCCAGCTGACAGAGATGCTATTTGGGTTGTCATAGACAGGCTCACGAAGGTGGCTCACTTTCTCCCGTTCAGAGTTGGTCAGTCGACGACTCAGCTAGCGGAGATGTATCTCTGACAGATTGTCAGATTGTACGGTATACCAGTCAGTATCACATCGGACATAGATTCCAAATTTACTTTACACTTTTGGCGTAGCCTACAAGAGAGTTTGGGGACTCGCCGCCAGTTCAGCTCAGCATATCACCCACAGACAGATGGCCAGTCAGAACGCACGGTCCAGATTCTCGAAAATATATTAAGATCTTGTAAGCTCGACTTCGATGGTTCATGGAAAGATCACCTGTACCTGATGGAGTTGTCATACAACAACAATTTCTAGGCCAGCATCCAGATGGCACCGTTCGAGGCACTGTATGGTAGGAAGTGCCGATCCCCGCTAGCATGTGACGATGTCGGAGAGAGACAGATGGTCGGTCCAAAAATGATTGCTCAGACCGTTGAAGTGGTCAGGAGAGTCAGAGATCATCTTCGAGTTGCCCAAGATCGCCAGCGTCATTGGGCCGATTCTCATCGGTGACCCCTTGAATTCTCGGTCGGTGACCATGTATTCCTGAGGATTTCGTCTAACTGTGGCATCATTCGTTTCGGCGTACGGGGAAAGCTTAGTCCTAGGTATATAGGACCGTTCGATATTCTGGAGCGAGTAGAAGATGTATCCTATCGTCTCGCTCTTCCGCCATTGCTACGTGAGGTGCATAATGTATTCTATGTATCCCAACTGCGATGGTATATCCCGGACCCGAGCCACATCCTGGATCATTCGGAATTGGTTCTTGGTACCAACCTTTCGTATGAGGAGAGGCCCGTGTCTATATTGGACCGAAGAGAGAAGACACTCAAGAACAAGACTATCAAGTTAGTCCGAGTTGCTTGGGGTCATCACTCTTTGGATGAGTCAACATGGGAGTGTGAGGATGATATCCGATCGCGATATCTCGACCTGTTTGACTCGTGAGGTATAATATCTTTCTTATGCCTCATGCCTTCGTTTCCTTGCTTGCATGAATAATTACTTGATTGCTTGATTAGTATAGCTTGCATGTGAATAGTATAGCTTGTTCTTGTCCCTCTAGCCTCTTAATTAAATTCTGAGGACAGAATTCTTTTAAGGTGGGTAGAGTTGTACTGCCTATAGTTCATATTACGTATTTTGAAATATGTGTACGTATTTTATCTTGTATTGCATGATTCCTTGCTTGTCTTATCTTGGCATTACATGGCTTGGTCTATTTTGGGTTGGTTCGGCTAGGCTTGGGTTGCCTTGGTTCATCATGAACCAAGGGAGAGCCCTTACCTACCACCACCATCACCATTTATTAACCCATTCCCTCATTCTCTCTATTCTTTTACTTGTTCTCCACCATTACTTCTTCAACCACCAGGAGGGAGAGAGAGAGAGAGAGCTTAGGCAAGTGCAAACTTGCTTCATGATGGATCTCAAGTTTTATTATTCCATTCTCTTCCTTACTTGATTCTAAGCCTCTTTAGAACTTGACATTTTTGGATTTGATGGAGGAATTCTTGTAGATCTAAGTTTGTAACTTTTTGGTTTTCTTTGTTCTGAGCTCTAAAACTTGTTTATTTTTTAAAAGTAGTGGTTCTAGGTTGTAGAGAATTCAATTTCATGCGGTTTTGGCTTTTGTTTTGCTTGATTTCGACTTCGGATGAGGAAGTTATGGCCATGGCAAGTTTTCGGAACTTTTATGGCTGAACTTGCTGATTGGGGACGATGACCCCCCATGCGCCCGGGAGGCCATGCGCCGTGAAGTCCCGGCAACGCATCCCTTAACTCCGAGCGTGTCATGCGCGTAGGTTCCCTACGCGCATGTACTGAAGACGCAACGTGAGTTTCCCACGCACCGATGTGCAAGAATTCCCATGCGCCGATGTGCAGGAATTCCCACGTGCCGATTGTGCAGGAATCCCACGCGCCGATTGTGCAGAAATCCTATGCACCGATCGTGCAGGAATCCTATGCGCCGAAATTGCTCTATTTCACTGTTTTTGCGTGTTTAAGTTGTTTTGTAGCTAGAATCTTGAAAAACTAAAAACATGAAAGTTGTAGATCTTTTCCTTGGCTTCCAGAATATGTCACTAGTTATTTTATGCAAGTTTCTCTCATTCATGATAAGGTAAGAATAGAACACGATAATGGTCCGCTGTGGCGCACTCTTGACAAGCAAACTGATATGATATATCATGACATGCTGTTACGACAGCTAGCCTGACATAAAAAGTATGAATGACCTGGACACCGTGGGTGATTGCGTTTGTACAAATAAACCAGTACTGTCTTGCATCATGTCTAGGATAGGGATCCCTGAGTACCACGGTCAGGGATACCTACAGTAATTGACTAAGACTCATAAACTAGAATAATTCAGTAGACATGAAGAGATTCCCAGCTACAGGCAATCCCGTTATCTGGACGCATTAAGTGGACTTGTAGCCTACCGACGAGTAGGGAACATTTCGAGCATACAGTCACATGTTGCATTCTTCATAAACGGACATTCGACCTGGATAACCGGATGGTCTGCAGGGCTTGTGGCTGTTGGGATAATCTTATTGCATCTTGCTAGTAACTATGCCTGTGATAACCCTAGTTAGTTAAAAGTATCAAGCCATACTCTTGATTGGCCATGATTGATTGGATGGAGTTTATTCCAGCTTAGTCTTATCCTGATCCTGTGCAAGATTGTGACATGACATGATTATTGATGCTTGCCTTAACAATAACGATCGGAGGTCCAGTTCTGTTCAAGCGAAGGGTTACAACCCCGGTCCTTGTTTGGTTTAAGGGTTGTAACCTGGCTCCCGGAGCAGTTCTGTGTCCTCTCTTCGTTTATTGTCTTATTGCAACCCCATGCCATGTTCGTCATGTTTTACCTTACCTTAATACCATGATTATTTATACTAGCCATAGCAATAAAGATCAGGGGTCCAGTTCTGTTCAGGCGAAGGATTACAACCCCGGTCCTTGTTTGGTTTAAGGGTTGTAATCTGGCTCCCGGAGCAGTTTTGTGTCTCTTCGTTTATTGTCTTCACTGTACCAATAGTATTTGAGACGGGTTTCTACTCAGGTGAAGGGCTGCAACCCCAGTCCTTGTTTGGCTTAAGGGTTGTGACCTGGCTACTTGAATGGTTTCCTCGTACTCAGTTTATTGTTGTTATCTCTATTATTATCAGTTCTTTATTTATTATCTTTAATATTCTATTGTGATTTACTGGTTTTAGTTCCTAAGTGAAGCCTCCTTTGTGGCACTTACTCTTTTTGGGGTCTGACCCAGCTGGTTTTGTGTGGCCAGATATCGGAGCAGCACCAGAGGATCCACCTATCTTCCAGCCAGATGATGACCACCAGGCGTAACCCTGGCAACGAGTGGGTTTCTTTTTTGTCCTCCCACTTTATTGTAAAAATTATTCTTTTGAGGCGTTTAGCCGGCGAGCACGTGTTAGCTCGTATTGCACCTTACTAAGTGTCTGCCTACGGGCTGTAACATGATTGACAGATCCTAGGGTTGATCATGTATGACTGAACTCTTGTTAGTCTTGACATTTTGTACGACTAGCTTCATGATCATCCAATATGTAATGTATGGGACGCCTTACTATTATATATTTAGTATTCTGACATCTTGTAACTATTATTGCTTGCTTGAGATTGAGACAATAGGCTTGTTCACGACCATAGGAGACTGTTGGCTTGTAGTTAAACCCTCATGTATCTAGACAGCCGTGACCGTATAGCGAGGTGGGTTGCACTTCAATATACGTAGCTGGCTATGTACGCCCCCGCTCTCCAGTATTCTGGTTCTAGGGCGTTACATCCTATCCCACATAGGGTATATTCAAAACACTTGAATCAGCACTTCTATGAATTGCATCGCTTTATCTTCTCCGCTTTACTTTCGAAAAGGGGATATTCTGACGAGATCACCTTCATGGAATTATCTGCGATGTATCATATTCACTATGGCGTACCTTTCTCCATCCCCAAGACTATTATGGCCTGGATGCTCAACGGCAGAAGTGCGGGGCGTAACCTTGTTTACCCAATGCACCTGGCATCTATCTTCAAGAGATTTGAAATTGATCCTCAAATCTGTCCTTTCTCTTCTCCCGGTACTGAGCTTAGTAGATCTACGTTGTATCCCAACCCTCCTCCTCCACCCGGTGCCAAACTTGCTGCTCCGATTCATGATGATGACCCTCAGGCTCCTGCTCTAGCTGCTCCAGCCCCTGCTCCTAGTTTCGACCCAGGCTGTTATCAGCGCTTTGATGACTCTATTGCCCTTTCAGCTCAACGTCATCAGAGTTACATTAACTCTGAGTTCTGCCATATTACCCAGGCACAGGTGTTGCGGAATAGCATTGCTGATATACACTGGAGTCTATCTCATTATCCCACTCATCCTCTTCCGATGATCCATCACTCCAGATTCACTGGTCCGAGGTTCGATGATGTGGCTACCTTTGCTCATTTCGATCCTACTACAACTTACTTTCCACCGGATGATCCTGGAGGTGATGATACGCCATTATGATGTGGGACTACAGTTAGTAATTTTTTGGATGTAGTTGCTAGATGATGATCTAGGTAGTTTCTTTTATGATGTATCAGTCTAAACTTTTGAGTTACTCTTTTTATTAGACTCTTTTGATAGTCATAAACTTTTGAGTTATGACTTATGCAGTTTATGTTAGTTGTATCTTATTCTAGTGATAGTATGAGATTTCTTTGTCTTTTCTCACTGCTACTTCTAGTTTACTATTGCTACGACTTGTTATATATGTATATGTTCTTTCTTTATCTTTTGGTGAGCATTGTTGGCTTCACACGTTACGAGGGAGCCATAACATTTTGATCATGACAAAGGGGGAGAAAGAGCAATACACCATTTTTTTTCAAAGTTATTAGATATATTTTGGTATAGAGTAAAGTTTGTCAATTATCAAAATAGGGGAGATTGTTGGCCCATTACCAAATGGTCACACCCGATTTTGATAAATCAACAGATGACTTAAGTCAATAACAAAATATACAAACTACTGCTAACATTTCAAGTCAAGTAAATTCAATATCAGAGAGTCTACTACAACATTAGCAAGCATGAAAATCATCATCCCGAAGCACTTATGCACTAGAATCAGTCTGAGTCTTTTACAGTTTATTATATATTTTATCCATTATTGAGTCTAGAATACAAATTATAAAATTGACTGAGTATTACTGCTTAGGTTATTCACAGTCCACTCGTCTATAAAGCCTACCTATTCATTCAAAGTCCACTTACCAAATGTTCCATTTATCTTATGCAATAGAATTTGATAAAACATTACTAGATGAACTTAGACAGAACTCAGGCTGAGTTCGGTCCGAGTTCGGACCGAGTTCGGTTGTTTCATATTCAAATATTTTTTACTTTCAAATCTGCATGCAACGTTCGTTTGCAAAATATTTGCATCCGAATTCCACCCGAACTCTGCCTAAGTTCGGTTCTCAAAAACACCTATAAATAGAAGAGAAATTTTCCTTTTAAAATTACTCAATCATTTCTTCTCTTTATCTATTCTAAAGTATTTTTCAGTGTTCTAAAAGCTTTCATACTCCACCTATACATCTCTTAGCCAAAGCCAGTAATATCGATTCAATTTAGAGTTTTTTCGTTCTCAGAGTTGTAAATAGGTCGTTCAAGTTCAGAAATCATCTTTGTTTTAGGATCTGGTCGTGCGCTCGTCACCAAGCACGGTGTTGTGAAGTTGGTCGGGCACTTGTCACCAAACACGGTGTTGTAAAAAGACTGCAAGCTCTCAATTAGCTTGTGAATAGTGGATTAACAGCATGCAAGAGTACTTGCGACTGGATTAGTCCTCCAAGAGGGAAACCAATAAATATCGTGGTGTTCACTGAGTTTGATTCTCTGATCTCTTGCTATATTTATTTATTGTCTCTTTAGTCACTGCTATAGTGATCTGCTTTTAATGTTTTAAGTGGTGATTTATTCTGCTGCACTCGCACTTACTCTATTCACCCCCTCTAGAGGTGCTCAACGGTCCTACAATTGGTATCAGAGAAGGTTATATTCTAATATAACAACCTCAGAGAGTATATACGGCAGCCGTGAAATCAATATTCAATGGTGAAGGGCAATTCACAAATAGACCCCCACTATTTGATGGAACAAACTATACTTACGGGAAAACACGTATGACATTCTTCTTAAAGTCTCTTGACTTTGATCTTTGGTCTATAGGACAGATGATGATGTGAGCGTTGGCATCAAGGCAAGATGGCAAGATTGTAATATGAATGAGAATGGTGGCTGAATTACTTAGTTTTCCTTATCATGCATCATATGTTTTTTCTTAGATAAGTTGTACATTCTTGCATGGTCATGGACAACTTATATACAAGGTAGTTTCTCGAACGGTATTCATGGGCCATGGAACCCGGTTCGTCCTAGGGGGAACAAGGATGGTGTCGATGTATTGACATCGGGATTTCAGGACTTGCAGTAGAGGCTTGCTACCGCCCAATGAAATGATACTGAAATCCCATGGTGCTGAAGTAGTAGCATGGTGTTTCGGAAACCTCCCATGGATTCGCACCCCATTTCAGAGTTAGCTGTTCGCCAAGATGATCCATGATGGCGTGTCGCCAGTGACCTTCATATAGATAGGTCCGGTGCTAATGATGTCTTATGCAGGCAGAGAAAGTTATTACTCAAATACAGGGAAGGATGTCGGCTGTTGGTAAGAATCACCTGAACGGTGATATTTATATTGAATCATGATATTATTTCTAACAATGTCTTGTGCAGGCAGAGTAAGTATTATAAATGTACATGAATGGCTACACGACCGTGTGTAAGAATCACCAAAGGGTGATAACAGTATGCTTTAAATTATATCGGCTATGAGACTTGCATGCTTTACTTCTTGTCGGCTATAACATGATATTGACCCTAAGGCAACGAGAAAGACCATTGTTAATAATGTTCTATAACATGATTACTTAGTGTTGTCTTCTTAGGTGAGTTGGGCCAGCACCGCTCGCCAGTACATTGATGATGTACTGACCCACGTCGTGGGCAATATTACAGGTGTATGCTTGGGGGAATTCCTTTGATCAGTGCTTGGCATCGATGAATTGGATGGCTGTACAGAAGCTCTTCTTTCAAGACGATGTCTTCTGCTATACGGGACATAATGTATGGAACAGTGTAATTCAGTTGTACCAGTGTGATTGTAGCCATATTGGCAAGTTCATTGTAAAAAAGTCGGTATATTCATTTGTAGCCTAAAGGGCAAGTGTATATATTTAGTTGATTATTCAAGAGTCTTGTAATCCATTATGATTATCAATAAAGAGATACATTCTTCATATCTTGTGTAACTTCAATTTATCTGCTTGGCTTTGCGGTGTTATCGATGTTTTCTGAGAAATACCAGAAAATGTAATGGTTTTGCCTTGTACAAGTGCAATCTAGACTTGTACGGCATCGCGCCCAGTGGCTAGTTTTTAATCCTCCGAGATCGGGGCGTGACATAATAGTATCAGAGCACGGCTTTACGTCCTTGGATTCTTATTCGATTTGTTTCAAATCAATGTTGCTACTAAGATGATTCTAAGCTGCTTTCGCGATGATTCAAAGATTGTTTCTGCGATTATTCAAAGTTGCTTCCGCGGTGAATCAAAGTTGCTTCCGTGAATACTCAAAGTTGCTTCCGCGATGAGATCAAAGTTGCCTCTATGATGAATCATAGTGCTTCTGTGATTATTCCGTGTTGCTTCCAAACTATTCTAAGTGGTTTCCTTGACTGAAAGTCCGTTGATCCTTCTAGCTGCTCACTGGGTGTTCCATACAATAAGTCTAAATATGTGGGCTGTGATATGTGTTTTTTGTTGAATTTCTAAAAGATACCAACACGAATAACAATGATGCGATGCTATAATAAGTTTATGATGTATACTGGATGTCTTATGTGTGGGATTCATTGAAGTCGATTGTTATGCAGCAATCGACCGTGGATGATGGCTTGGTATGTTTGAACAGAATGTGCATGGATTTCAGTGAATGGGAATCGACAGAATCTTGAGTCGATATTTGTGGTCAGCATAACCACTGTAGGATGGATTGTCCATATTGGACGTTGGTTTGATGCGAAGGAATATTGTGTCGGAATGGCTTGCGCTCTGAGTGGTATATTACATATACACTCGTCGTGATAAGATGTCCCTTGACCCTTGATGTGTTTATGATTATGTAATTTCTTTACCTATAAGGTATTAGGTGGTATCGAATCATAGCTGAGCTTACGATTGATACATGACGGCTAGGTGTGTCCCCTGATTGTTAAGTCGGACGACCGGTTGTGAGATTTTTGATGTGTTCGGATGAATCATCACTAGACCTGGACGGTTAGCATTATGTTGGGTAATAAGAGAATTGAGAATAAGAAATGAATGCCTTGGTTGGGAAGAAAATAAATTTTAGATTCAGGCGAAGACTTGAATCAGTTGGGTAAGGAGGATAGTAGGCTTAGTAACGATGGTGTAGTGTTGCTATCGAAAGATTTTACGAGAACAACTAAGGACTGAATATTGAATGATGTTGGAATTGAGTAAAAGAAATTGCATGCTGGATATCGACAGAATTGATGGTAATGTTAGGCGCTTATCGGGATGTGCGAATGATTTAGATGATGCAAAGAGAGTTGCATCAATGACCGAAAAGATTGAGAATAGGATTGAGTAATAGATGATCTTAGCACGTGGTGCAGTATGCTTGAGAGAAACTGATGTCCCGAATTAACAGGTTATGACCCTCGACTATTTTGAGGCATAGAGAATGAGTACTTGTCCCATGATGCATGAAAGAGTAGATGTTCCTTACGAGAGTCGAATGGCTGAGATACAAATAAGTATCGAGGTATAGCGATATGTAATAGATCCTGTCGGTAGATGATGTTGTCGCATGAATAACAAGTTTGGATGGAATATAGAATTGTTGGATTATGACTTAGCTAATGAGTTATGTTATATCCATTAAGATGACCAAATATACGAATGCTAGATGATTGGTGCTATAGAGATTGGATCGGTGCATGAATAGTAAATCTTCTTATGGAATCACAAGGAGATGATGCAAAACAAATATTAATGGTTAACGTGGATTGCTAAAAGATGACCGTGTTGGTGCTAAAAAATTTGTAAATGATGCCTCGGAAGAAATATGATTATGTAGTTCCCTTATTTTGTTGGTTAAGAGAGTACGGACCGTATCGATGATCTAAAAATGTGGGAAACGGATATGTAGCAAAGAGACCGTAGGAAGAGATCGTAAGTGACAAACTATTGAGATAACAATGTCGGTTGATCTCAGAATAGTTGAACCGATTGAATAGACAATTTGAGTACGATATAAGAAAGCAAGTCGGATTGAACAAGTGATGCTATGTCTTTGCAAGTGGAAATTGAAAGTTTGGATATTCCATTGATAAATTTTATATGATAGCTTCGGAAGTGACCATAAGGATTGTTGGGATAGAATTGTCGAATAGATTTTGTCGGTTGCGGGTAAGTCTAGAATGAGACTTCGTTGGATATGGCCCGAGTATGAGTACGGATAGAAAGACTTGACCCTAGAATGTTGGTTGGTTGCTTAGAATGTCGGTTGGTTGCCTAGAATATTGGTTGGTTGCTTAGAATGTCGGTTGGTTGCCTAGAATGTTGGTTGGTTGCCTAGAGTATCGGTTGGTTGCCTAGAATGTTGGTTGGTTGCTTAAGTTTCAGATTGGTTGGTTATGTTCTTCAGTTGTCCGTGTTGGGAATAAGTTCATAAGATTGGGGTGGTGTCCCATGTCCCTAAGTTGGTCAGACCATAGAGTTGCCCCTATGATGAGAATTGGTTGCCTCTAAGATAAGAGATAAGTATGTCCCTGATAGCTATCCATCTCATATGAGTTACCTGAATGTCTGGTTTAGCTTAGATTAGCTGACCGTAGAGACTTGACTGTATGCTAAGTTGACTGTTGGAAAACCGTAGGATGTCCCTATTGATGTTGCGTGTGTATAGTCGGAATGAGTAAGATGTGTTGGAAGGTAGGCTTCGGAATAGAATGAATATTTGGGAAATTTGATGTTATAATATTGGATGGGATGATGGATCATGTTGGTTTCGAAATTTGGTTGCCTTGTTGGAACGTCAGAAATTGTTAGAACTGGTTGGATTTGGTTGATTGATATTGAGCTGCGAAAATTGATGGTAGTGCCTTGAGACAGTTGGAATAATTTCATGGATCAGATAAAATTTGAGAATAAGTGTAACGACGGAATTGGATAGTGCATGTATCCGAGATCGGCGAGAGCGAATGTGAATAGGAATGACCCTCGGGATTAATGTTGCTGGAATATGAGAGTGGCTTATGCGAGAGGATAATATGTTGGCTTGATCAATACGAGAAAATATTGGAGTACAGCGAGAAATGTTACTAGAGTGGAATGGTGGTACAATTTGAAGGATGGTGCGATCTGGAAGATGGATTATGATAAAAAATTTACAAGTTGCAAACAAAGTGTATGGATGCGAACGATGATGAGTACAAGATTTGATCGACAAGAATCGGGGTATCGAAATGAAATGTGGCAATAGGATTTATCAACTTTGGTGGCATGGATGACAATGAACTTGAAAGGAATAATTGATACATCTAAATCAGAATACTTGGGAGAATTTTGGATCGATTGTGGAAAATTTCTCGAGTTGGAATTGGTAACATCTATTGTGTTATTAGTTGTTTGGGATATTGAATAAACAAGTAGGATTATACGAGATGCTCAAAAAGAATTACTGATGTTCGGAAAGAAAGTTACACCGTAGCTCATTTGCTTTCTCTATCACTGAACTTGGCTGATGTGCATGTATTTCGGTGACGCCTAAAATATGTTATGTTTCCAACTAAGTGATATGATGAATTCAAACGAAGCCACGGAGAGGATAATCATGTGCTAAGGATTTGCACAAGTGTCGTAGGAAAGATCAAAGATGGTAAACTATTTGGAATCAATTGGGATACTGTAACAAGACGGTACATTACTTGAAATCAATCGGGAGATTGCGGAGAAATATTAAATGGTGCAAGTTGATCGTTGAGAAGTTTCATGAAAAGTTGGTTGAAGTTTTGGGGATGAGTTTCGTTTTAAGTTTTGAGGACGAAACTTTTTTCGAGTGGTATATATTGTGGTGCCCCGACCCGCAAGATGCCTTATGATGGATGGTTGGTTCGATGAAGCCTTGTTGGACTTGGGAATATGCGAAGGATCGCTTGGAAGGCTATGCGATCGTGGCGGAAATTGTTCTATGAATGTGAGTAGTGTTGAACCCTTCAAAGATCCTTTAGCTTCACGCTTAAAATAAGGATAGTATGCTATATTTCTTATTGAGTTGTTCAATATCACCTTGCATGGAATTCAGAATGATAATGAAAGATAAATAATCACCTGAACTTAAGCTGTATTGTTAGATGAATAGTATGCTTGTACATTGTCGCAATGAATTGCATGACAGGTGAAGGCAAAGCCCCAAATACTTGGGCGGTGAGTATATCGAGCTTTGGCTCGATGAATAGATGGTAACACATATATTAAGACCCAAGAACTGGGCAGTGAGTATGCTTGAATTATGTCCAAATGAATGTATGCTAAACAGATGCTAAGTCCCAGGAATTGGGCGATGAGTACATTGAGTTGGTTGGAAAGATGTTTGGTGTCAAAGATGTGGCAAAGAGATTGGGTAACAACATTCTATTATCCTGTGCCGATGTAGAATGTTGATTTCACTAAGACCCTGGATTGGACAGATGATGATGTGATCGTTGGCATCAAGGCAAGATGGCAATATGAATGAGAATGGTGGCTGAATTACTTAGTTTTCCTTATCATGCATTATATGTTTTCTTCTTAGATAAGTTGCATATACTTGCATGGTCATGGACAACTTGTATACAAGGTAGTCCCTCGAACGGTATTCCTGGGCCATGGAACCCGGTTCGTCCTAGGGGGAACAAGGATGGTGTCGATGTACTGACATAGGGATTTTAGGACTTGCAGTGGGGGCTTGCTACCGCTGACTGAAAGGACGCTGAAATCCCATGGTGTTGAAGTAGTAGCACGGTATTTTGGAAACCTCCCATGGATTCGTACCCCATTTCGGAGTTAGCCGTTCGCCAAGATGATCCAAGATGGCGTATCGCCAGTGACCTTCATATAGATAGGTCCGGTGCTAATGATGTCTTATGCAGGCAGAGTAAGTTATTACTCAAATACAGGGAAAGATGTCGGCTGTTGGTAAGAATCAACTGAACGGTGATATTTATATTGAATCATGATATTGTTCCTAACAATGTCTTGTACAGGCAGAGTAAGTATTATAAATGTACATGGATGGCTACACGACCGTGGGTAAGAATCACCAAATGGTGATAACAGTATGATTTAAATTATGTTGGCTATGAGATTTGCAAGCTTTACTTCTTGTCGGCTATAACATGAAATTGACCCTAAGGCAACGAGAAAAACCACTGTTAATAATGTTCTGTAACATGATTACTTAGTATTGTCTTCTTAGGTGAGTTGGGCCAGCACCGCTTGCCAGTACATTGATGATGTACTGACCCACGTTGTGGGCATTATTACAGGTGTATGCTTTGGGGAATTCCTTTGATCAGTGCTTGGCATCGATGAATCGGATGGGTGTACAGAAGCTCTTCTTTCAAGACGATGTCTTCTGCTATACGGGACATAATGTATGGAACAGTGTAATTCAGTTGTACCAGTGAGATTATAGCCATATTGGCAAGTTCATTGTAAAGAAGTCGGTATATTCATTTGTAGCCTAAAGGGCAAGTGTATACATTCAGTTGATTATTCAAGAGTCTTGTAATCCATTATGATTATCAATAAAGAGATGTATTCTTCATATCTTGTGTAACTTCAATTTATCTGCTTGGTTTTGCTGTGTTATCGATGTTTTCTGAGAAAACCAGGAACTGTAATGGTTTTGCCTTGTACAAGTGAAATCTAGACTTGTACGGCATCACGCCCAGTGACTAGTTTTCGATCCTCCGGGATCGGGGCGTGATACTTTTCGGCCAAGATGATCGTGTAATCCCATTCTCTTCTGCCTGGGACTAGGAAGTAAGCGCCTTTAATGGGAGCAAGTTGATTTGTAGTATGGACGGCTGTCACCTGTGTGTACAGGTTAACGTCTAGACGGTCCCGTACAGCATACATCAGATTAAGCTTATCACGCTCAGAATAGTCGAACGACAACCTCTTATTGATGAAATAAGGAATTTTATCCACAGGGATTATGTAGAGGGGCTATCCACCTGTGCATCCAGGTACTTGGCGATTTCTACGTCCTCTTCGGCTACGCCCTGCGAGATCGGAGGTTGGGGCACTGTCTTGGGCAACTTGACCACCAAGGGTTCAGCTTGTAGTATTGGCTTGCCTGAGGGTATCGGATCGACACTTGGTTGCCAGCTCGTGTTGGGAAGACAGATGACAATTGGCTCGACAGGGGACTTTGTGTCTTCCGGTTGCCTTTGATTGGATTTTGGCAATCGGATCACCATTGGCGTCACAGAGGGCCTCGCATCTTCCTGTTGCCTTTGATTGGATTTCGGCAATCGCATCACCATCGGCCCTATGACGGGTTTTGGCTCCTAGCTGGATCTCGGGAGCCGGATAACCATTGGTTCCAACTGTGCAGGCGAGGCAGGAGAACCGGGTACCTCTTTATGCAAAGTTGCAACGAGGGGTGTGGCTTTGCCAGGTTTACGGGCCTAAAGATGAATTCTCAAGGGTTCCTCTGGCCCTGTGATGGCCTCCAGTTCGTCAGTTATGTGTTTCTTGGATTCGTCATATAGATAAGCCTCCGAAGAGTAATAAGATTCAACCCCTTTGAAGCGATCGATGTCGGCGAATTCAGTCTTCACAAAGCCATACTTATTGACATACTTGAAGCAGTGGTGAAGGGTGGATGGTACGATTATATAGTCATGTATCTACGGACGTCCCAGGAGGATGTTGTAGGATGTGTCTGTATCTATAACGTAGCAGGTAACCTTCCTCTTCAGGTCACCAATCTGACATATCAATCGGATCATCCCTAGGGGATAGCTCATTCCCGAGTTGAAACTGCTGATGGCAGTATTGGTCGCCGCTAGCCGGTGCATGGGGATGCCCAGAAGTTGGGGCAAGCTTTTCGGGATGATGCTTATCGACGAGCCAGGGTCGATATGCATCCGATCCACCTTGATGTCGCCTATGTATTCCGTACAGTACAAGGGGCGATCATGTAAGTTGGACTTGATCAACATGTCCTGTGGGGTAAATACGATGTTGGGCATTACATCTGCGCCATTGCTGCCCTGTAGATCTGTTGACGGGTCTTCCCTTGGAGGCTTGACCTGGGCTAAGTAGGCGTCAGCATTTTGGAGTGCTTCGCTCAATGCGACACGAAGATCCTTGGAGAGCCTTAGGATCTCGTATAATGACAACTTTGCTGGCGTATTAGCCAATTGTGCTAATATGTCAAAGTTGTAAGGTTTCTCCTGTCCCTGAGGTGCATCGTTACGGAGTGGCCTGTCGAAGCAGGTTTCCTTTGGCTTGCACTTATCTGCCGGTGGAGGACGAGGCAGAGGCAGGAAACATTGCCGGCTGAGGATCTTCAACTGAACTGCCTAGTGTGGGCTGGACTTGTTCCCCAGACCGGGTAATAATGGCTGTCGCTTCCTCAGCTTCGGCTGAAATTGTATGGCAGGATCTAGACTTCCTACCCTTCTTCTCGTTGGTAGAAGATGACACTGCCTGGGTAACTTCGGGCACTAAGTCTGGGTGCACCCACATGATCTCTCCTCGCGATGTGGTGAGAGGTACCAAACCAGATGTCTAGTTCCGGACGAGTGGAAGATTAGTAACCTCATTCGTTGCCCGAGGGACAGGTATTACCCCGTCTGGAATATTTGTTGGGGAAAATCACCGAATTGAACTTGTTTGCCATAAAAAAATTAAAGACAGGTATTACAGAACACTGAAATTGATTGCAAACTCGCTTGTACAAAGAAAAGCCTAGAAATAAATCTTAGGAAACAATCTAAGTACAATTGTTTAGTTTTGATTCTAGGGGCGACTGTGAAGGCTCGAGAAAGTGCTATCAACTCTGCCTTACTCCCTGGACTATCTGATGCAGTCTCTCGCTTGTGAAGAAATTGCTTTTCTCTTGAAGGTTGCCAGCCTTTTGCAGGGGTGTGGCACCCTGTTATTTATAATAGGATGTATTTTGAGCCACATAGATGGCTTGCTGCCACGTGGCTGATTAGCACGCGTAGATCCACTCTTTGGCTGACATCTATCGATTTGTTGGGATTTTGTTGCAACAAATCTCGATAGTTCAGGACTTGGTCAGATTGCCACGTGTCCTGTTGCGTATAGTTTTCTCAGTCTTCGATCATGTGGGGTCGCATGAGACTCATGCGGCTTGGATCATATTTGCTCTTGGCTACATGAAGTTTGGAGACTTTTGGGGCCGCATAAGTCTGATCTGCATAAGGTTCATGCGGCTTAGATGACAGTCTTCTAGCCATATGGATGTAGGCCTCAAAAATGAAGTCACGCTGAGTTAATACAGCCTATCAGAACAATGTCTAAAATACACGCTGAGTTCTATCAGACCATTTCCTCAAATATACGCAGAGTTTAAATGGTACACAGAGACAGCTCATCATTTGTCAGAGTGTCATTATGACTGACAGCACGACAGTCAAAGAATGTCTCCTCGTAGGCCACGTATGCACGAAACTCGAGAGATCTCAGCCGACTATTGCATGACTTTCGAAATCTTCCTCAACAAGATTCAGTCTTCATCAAGTTGGCGTGCCAAAAAGACCTTATTGTCATTTAATGTGACTGACAAGGCAATCAATGTCAGAGATTTTGTGCCAGTCGAGGCACGTCGAATCAAGACAGCTGGCCGTTCTGACTCAAGTCTGCGTGTATTTTGAACTACTATGTTCCTTCCTCAAGTTTGCGTGAATTTTGAGCTTTCTGCCCCAAGTCTGCGTGGATTCTGAAGCTTTCTGCCTCAAGTTGGCGTGTATTCTGAAGCTTTCTGCCTCAAGTTGGCGTGTATTCTGAAGCCTTCTGTCCCAAGTCTGCGTGGATTTCATCCTCAACCAGTTGGCATGGATTTCATCTCAAATTATCAGATTGGAGTACGTGGAAGCCATGCCACGGATCTCTCATATGCTTACCCCAGTAACTTGCACACGACTCATACATGATTGCCATGTGTCCAACAGTTATGGGCCACGTCCAGTAACTGCTCATCAACCTTGCGTACGATTGAATCCTGCGTGATTATCAACTATGCATAGGTTATGAAAACAGTTATCTTTTTAGTTATTTTTGACTCTATAAGTAGAGTTCTCTTCTCATTCATTGTACAGATACATAGATATCTAAATTGCTGTCGAATTCTTGAGAGCTTTTCTTCTTCGCATCGTCTAAGGGATAAAACGATCGTCTTCTAGATCGAATTCCTACAGTTGTATTTTCCCAGAATCAAAATAAATAAAGTGAATTTATTTATGGAAAACAGTGGAGGCGTATGAAACCTGCTTTTGGGCGATGTCTCACGTCTTATCTTTCTTGTCAAAGTGTCAGAATTATTATGTTTTGCCACGACTTGTCAGCTTTATCAGTCGAACTGCTCCTCTTGGCCGTATATCTTCCTTCTACATCTATTTGTCGACGGGTCGCATATGTCTTTGAATAGTCTTACGGCTTTCCTTCATGCGGACCTGTTTGGCCAAAAGTACCTATGCGGCAATTTGTAATCCGTATGAACTCCATATTTTTCATGCTTCTACAAGACCCGCTTCAAAGTTTTCAAATTATAAATTTGGAATACTTTGAATAAGAAGCATGAAAATATGTCAAGCCATAGGGAGTCTTCAAGTTTGTAGGAAGTTTTTTGAACCGCGGAGAGATCTTGAGTCGCAGGGAGATCCTGAGTCGCAGAACAAATCTTGAGTCGCAGGGACACTTCGGCTCTTTTACCTTCTTCTCTTTCATCTTCGTCTTCCTGTCGTCAATGGCTCCCAAAGCTTCCAAGTCGACTGCGGCCAAAGGAAAGGGGCTTGCTTCTCCATCGAGAGCGGCGAACTCTTCTTCTTCTTACTCCGACGTGCATCCTCCTATCAAAGGTAAGGACAGTGGGAAGACGATGGCCATGTCGTATGTTTTTATGCGCAGGCCCGTGCTATATCGCTTTCTGTGCAATAAGCTTGGTCGATGCGTGCCCTATCTCAGTTGAACCACATGTGTTCTGTATGATAGGGACGTATAAGCTGAGTCGCATAAGTGCTACATAAATAACCCAGGACTGATCTGCATAGTTGTGCCGCAAAAGTGTTTCCTGATTGAGCCGCATGGGTGTTTCATATCTCGAGCCTCATGAGCACTTTGAGTCCAAGCCGCATAAGTGCCTCATTACTGAGTCGCATGAGCACTTTGTGACTGAGCTGCATAAGTATCTAATGACTGAGCCGCATGAGCACCTTTTTTTGATTGAGCGGCCTAAGTGTTCCCCGACTGTGCCGCATGATCATATGACCTAACCGCATGCGTCTTATGTCGTAGAGGTCTTGTTTTGGCTAGGTTGAAAGGATGAACCTCTAACTTTTACTTCTTCTCTGTCTTCTGTAGTGGACTTGCCCTTAGCTCCCTCGGGGGAACTTTTGATAGGATATGCTCAATTTGTGTTGGGTGTAAATTTTGACCAGATAGTCGAACATGTGTCGACTCAGATTAACCAAAATCAACCTGAAGACCGACGGAGGGAGATCAGAAACCAGTCTTTCTTTTTCTTACTTAGCATGATGAACTCCGGGCAACTGAATGGCATTCATCCGAAGCCTATGTTTTTATTCGGGGATGCCCTAGCTATTTCAGATTCGAGCATCATAGAGACTCTTGAGAGTTGGGACTTCTATTTTCAGGGGGAGGCAATTCACATACCCTTAATGGAACGCCACTTTTTTTATCCGGTTTGAATATGGTACATTTTGAGAGGAAGATGTCGAGCTCTCTATCCATGGATCAGCAAGGGATCTTTGTAGGCCATATTCGTTTTAACAATCCCTCGAGATCAGTGGTCGCAGTAAAGGAATCAATGAGCTACTCCGTTATTGGGCTGGCCACTGGCAGTCTCATCAACGAGCTGAAGCCCAATATGTTTTTCTCTGAAGCTGACACATTTTTGAATCAGATTGCTCGTAAAGGGTCATACCATGCAGGGAGATTGTCCTTACTGAACTGGCAGCATCGTTCCCCTTCATGGATTAACCTGACTTCTTGGATCCTGGCAAAGTATGAGGGCATCTTACGACAGATTGGCCTCTATTACAACATTAGGGGTTCCTGCTATGGCTTGTTTATGAACCCGAAACTATTTATGGCATTGCTTGAAATGTACAACTGCCAGATGGGGAACTTCTTTACTCCAGGCAAAGACATGGGGCTTGCTCTTCACGAGATGCATGGTGTGTCCAGATTGCCCTGGGGCGATGAAGCTTATGAGGAGTATACTCCGACAAACAAAGAATTCGAAGAACTAGAACAGCGATATCCTGGTTCCTATCCGTATATCAGGAATTGCTCTGTCACCATAGTACCTGTCAATAAATATCCAAGAAGAAGGATGATAGTTCAGAAGGGAACCTTCCTCATATCACGGCTTGGATTGGCTAGCTTTTTAACCTTAGCACGTCCGGTCGGGTTGCTGTTAGGAGTCTCCAATCTCCAGAGCAGGTGAATGCTCAGGTGTAAAGTGCTAAGAGGTCCCGTGCTGCTGGTGACAGATTTGGGAGCCTGAGTGATACGTTTAGCTATTATTATCATGATACCCAACCTCTGTCTGCTAAGGCTATCTTGGCCGGATACCTGATGATATGGTTGAGGGTTTGCATCGTTTCGGTGGGTTCTGGTGCGATCGAAAGGATTAGCCGCAACCTGATCCTTCCAGCAGTGAAGCTGGTTTTTGGGGGCAAGTTAGCTCTGCTTCCTGCTATGGTATGCAGCATCCATGGAGGTCTTCGTTCCTTTACATTAAAAGTCATCGCTCGTGATCTTATGAAACCCTTCAACATAATTGAGCTGCCATATCATTATTTAATGGGGTGGTTGTTGATGCATTACCCCTCTCTGATGCGACCTGGTCCGGAGGGCAATGCGACAAGTGACGATGCCTTCATCTACTATTATCGCGACATGCCCTGGAACTGTACCAACTTTTCTGATTGCCGAGTCGCTCTCGCGCAGGTGGATTGATACTCTTTTTTGTGTCGGTCCTGCCTTTTACCGAGGAGGAGGTAGGACGCATTCACCTTGATAGTGCCATTGTGCCCGAGTCTTTATCTGAAAAATTATTTCGCTGGTTGCAGAGTATTCGTCCTTCCTATCTGGTGTACCACAACCGCAATATCATATACCTAGAGCCATACCTACCTAGCCGGTATTCTTGGCAATTTGGGTATAGCCAATTGTATTTGGATAGTCCTAACCCTTGCTTGGGTTCCGATAGGAGCACCTTGGATGGTATCCGAGCCTGGCACTATTATTCGGCGATCCATACCCAGGCCAGCTTCGTCTTACCTGATGCCGAGACTTCGGGGCGTATCGTATACATGGAGGCTCTTCGTCACGTATCTGTGAATGTGCCTCCTAACGACTTTGATCCTCGTACCAGTTTTATTGTTGGTATGAAAATGGAGGAGCGACTGAGGGACTCTCGAAAACGGATGAGGAAGGGAAAAGAAAAGCTTCTGATTCTGACTCTGACAGTGCGGAGGAGGAGGAAGATGACTCTGAAGATCTTCGGCCCTCTACAAGTCCTTTGGCTATACGTGTGCCTTGACCTGTGTCAAATCCCCCGTGCACACACAACGGACCTGAACCTCTTGTCGCAGGTAGACCTCGATCTCAGAAGTGGATTGCGACTAGGTTCCGTAGGCTTGGCATCGAGGAAACTGGTAGTGGTACCGAAGTTGATATGGGGGTAAGTTCTTTCACGACAAGCCCCAATGTTGTCCTTGGGATGTTATCTGAAGGTTCTCCTTTACAGGCATCGGAGGAGCAAACCTTTTATCACCAGATGCTGCCCATGCAGTTTCCCCTCTGGGTCCCGATCCCGAAGTTGCGGGATCATTGTTAGGATTATATACTAAAAGTATCACTTTTGTAGTAACCTTATTTCCTTAAATTTTGAATAAGAATCATATGGACAAATGTTTGCATATTGTATTTGTTGCAAGTGTTAATGCAAATGTCTGATATTCTATATTGTAGATAATATGGTGTGTGGTGTCACACAGAAGATCATATTATCAGTTCTCTATAGAGTATATAAATAGTTCACAACCTAGATGGACTTGGACAATCTATTGGAAAGGTTGTAGTATAATCTGGTATTAGTCTATCTTGACTATAGGTTTACATTAGTACACTTAGTGTGTATTGAACAGGACCACTTGAGGTTGTTCTCTTTATACTGACTACATAAGGGAACAAACACCTCTGTTATTATGGATGCTTGTGCTCTTAATCCGGATATAATAACGGAAATGTATATGCAGTGTGCATTACTTTGACTCATAAAAGAGTGAGATTCATTATGGATCAACAACCTCTATGAATTGGGTAATAATATTGTATGTATGATGGGCTGTTGATTATAAATGGAATCCATGTCCCGATACATCGGATTGATGATGTCCCCTTAAGGAGCTCATAAGGATTGTCATGTAAACCCTGCAGGTGGATTATATCTGACATGACAAATAAAGTTGAGCGGTACTACATAAGGATAAAAGATCTCGAATCAATATAGTTGTCAGTAACTTAATTTGATCAACGGACATACGATATCTTAACATGGCGAGCCAAACGAGCATATCATAAAAGGAGCCCACAAACATAATTTGGGATTAGGAAGGTAGTGCAACAATAGCTCATTAGTCGACCGAGCTATTGTTAATGGGCCTGGATTGTGTGTTCGGGCTGAACACAGGATATCCAGATCCGTTAGGAGGCCTAACCCTAATTTCTCCTCATGGTCCCTGCAGTAGCCTATATATATCCTCTATTCTCTGGCTGCCAGATTACTGATCAGAAATCTGAAACTTTCTCTAAATTCGTGATTCACGTAAGGAGAGAAAGAAAGGGCTGCCAAGGAGAAGAAAAGGTTAGGAGATCGTCGCCCACACGACGTCCAACTCGAGGAAGGAATACATTTAGAAGATCTTGGGGTTGTCTGCTCGAGATTGCCAGGAATTACTTGTCTCCTTTCTGCCGCAGGTATAATTTGTGAACCCCAGTTTCCGCCTATGAAGGGTTAGAACACGTATTAGATCTGTTTAACTTTCTATCGATCAATACGCACACCGAAGAAAGGGTCCTAGGAATCCCCAGTTCCATCACCTCATAGGCTGGCACTGATATCAATACGTCTATACAGGAGCGGAAAGGATAAGTCTTGATGGTTTGGGTGCCACCGCTGACCTCGCTGGAGTTGGGGAAACGGTGGAAGAAGCTAAGACGACTCCGGCTGAGCCTCAATCTTTGTCCTTGTCTTCTATTATGCTATATCGCTTTCTTACCAAATGAGGAGAGAGATTTTTTTTCAACTCCATCTTCTTCGTGTCAAGCTGATTGCTGGTTGTGCTGGACCTACAGGACCAGCCTCGCCGCTACCGGTAGTGGATATGGCTGCGGAGGAGGAAATAGTCAAGGATCCAGGGGCTAACTTGGTACAAGCAAGGAACATTCCTTCTCCCCTACCGGCTCGAGTTGAGGGACATTCCACCGTATTGAGCACAGACAACCCTGCTCCTTCCACCTCTTTGGCGCATGCGGGATCGGTTGGAACTGCCTCTTCCCCGGAACTTGATCCTTCTGCCCTGCCCAGACTTCAACTCCTTCGGGCTGCGGAAAGGAAGATTGCTGCTGTCCGGGAATCTCGTCGCTCGGAGTTTGTTTCCCTTATAACAGGATCTTCGAGCTCAAGTGTACCTCCTTTCCAGAAGCCTTCAACTTCCTTAGGCGCTATCCCGTCGACGCCGTCCTCTCTGGAGAATTTGGACGAGTCGTCAAGGGATGTTGTCGAGAGCTTTTATCGTCATTTGAAACGGGGGGTCGAGGCTGCTTTGAGGAGAGGGACTTCATTTGCAGTGGCCCACCACTGCGCCCAAGGCCAGATTGCCCTGCTGAAGATGCTCCCGGGTGGAGAAGGGGTGGCCGTCCTTCTGGAGCACAAGCTGGCAGAGGCTAATCAGTGCCTAATCCAGTTGTAGAAACTGCGGCAAGTCGACGTATCTGCCATGGTGGAGCAGGAGCGTGTTTTTCTTGTATCAGCCGTAGAAAAGGTGAAGGCTATTCAAGAGACGACCAAGCCCACCTTGGAGAAGGACCTCCAGAAGTTGTCCCTTAAGTATGACAAGCTGAGCCAGGAGGAAGAGATTTACTTGACTCATAAGGAGACCATCATTCGTGTTGTGGCCGAAACTAACGAGCAGCTCCTCCAGCTCCAGGCTAGGCTAACATCTCTGGGGACTGAGCTCCAAATCACTCGTTAGAAGAGTGAGAAGATCTGGAAGGAGACTGACGAAGTCACACGAGCCTCAACTGCTTTAGAGAGAGTACTGAAGAAATTAGAAGAAAATTGACAGGCTCATGCGCATCTGGAGGACGCCGAGAGGTTGTCCCAGGAAGCTGAACGCCGAGTCAAACTAAGAATTGAGCACTCAACTGCACAGCTGGAGGGCATCCTTAGCAAGTTGTGTGTTGCTGATGAGTAGTGGACTTTGCTCTCTTTTTTCTCTTTTTTTTTGATAGAGCAGAATACATTCATTCCGCTCTGATGAGCTTGTAATGGCATTTTGATGAAGAATATCCCCTGGAAGGGCTTTTTGTGGGCCTATTGCCCTTTGGTGCATTTTTGAAAATGTGAGCAAATAGATTTGAAAGATATTTTGTGGACCTACTACTCTTTGACACACCGGTGGTGCGAGTAATAGATTAGGACAATTTTTGGGGACTTATTACCATTTTTGTGTACTGGCGATGCGAGTACTGATAACAAGTGGAGAGAAGACCGACATATTTACTCAGAGGTAATAAGGACGTGGTAAATACGGGTCAAAACAAAGCCTCCCTACTCAGAGGTATTGAGGACCTGGTAGGGGTAGGCATAATAGGGGTACACAAAACAACTAAGAGGTGCTATCAACGTGGAGGTTCTATGCATTGGGTGATTTGTTTGTGATGGATAGGAAAACAACTCAGAGGTAACATGGACGTGGTTGTTTTTCTCGTCGGGGGAATTTTGTGGACCTATTATCCTTTTTGTGCACTGATGGTGCAAGCAATAGATTAGGATAAGTTTTATGGAACTATTACCCTTCTGCGTACTGGTGGTGCGGGTAATAGATTTTGAAACAAAACCCAACAGGGGTGATATGGGCGTGATATATGGTAGTCGAAACATCAAAGCAAAAGTTCAGAGGTATCAATATACATGACTTGTCACTTGTAGAGATGCAATGTGAGTCCCCTCGGAGGGAAGAACAGAGTGTAAGTTCAGGGGTACCTGATGTACATAACTCGACACTCTAGGTAGTATTTTTTTATTTTTATCGACAGCCTCTTATTGATGAGATAAGGAACTCTGTCCATGGGGATTACATCATCAAGAGAGGTACCATCCGTCTATGCCACTAGGTATTTGGCGAGTTCTACGTCCTCTTCGGCCACAAAGGGTCGAACTTGAAATATTGGCTTGCTTGAGTATGTCGGATCGGCAGTTAGTTGCCGGCTCGTCTTGGGAAGACGGGTGACAATTAGCTCGGCAAGGGATTCTGTGTCTTCCGATGGTCTTCGGATGGATTTTGGTAATTGGATCACCATCGGCCCTATGATGGGCTTTGGCTCTTGAATTTGGGAGTCGGCTGACCATTGGTTTCGACTGCGCAGCTTGAACGAGAGTACCAGGCACCTCTTTATGCAAGGTTGCGACAAGGGGTGCTGCTTTGCCTGATTTACGAGTCTGGTGGTGAATGATCAAGGGTTCCTCTGGCCCTGTGATGGTCTCCAGTTTATTAATGATGTACTTCTTGGATTCTTCATATAAACAAGCCTCCAAAGAATAATAAGACTCAACTCCTTTGAAGGGATCGATGTCGGCGAATTCGGTCCTCATGAAGCCGTGTCTATTGACATACTTGAAGCACTGGTGGAGGGTTGATGGCACGATCATATAGTCATGTATCTACTGACGCCCCAAGAGGATATTGTAAGGTGTGTCTACCTCTAAGACGTAGTAGGTAACCTCCGTCTTCAAATCACCAATCTGGCACTTCAACCGGATCTTCCCTAGGGGATAGCTCCTCCCTGAGTTAAAACCGCTAATGGCAGTGTTTGTTGCCGCTAGCCGATGCATAGGGATGCCAAGAAGGTGGAGTAGGCTTTTCTGGATGATGCTTATTGACGAGCTAGGGTCGATATGCATCTGATCCACCTTGATGTCGCCTATGTATCTAGTGTAGTATAAGGGGCGATCATGCAAATTGGACTTGATCAACATGTCCTGTGGAGTATATGATATTGGGCATTGCATCTGTACTATCGCTGCCCTGTAGATCTGCTAGGGTCGATATGCATCTGATCCACCTTGATGTCGCCTATGTATCTAGTGTAGTATAAGGGGCGATCATGCAAATTGGACTTGATCAACATGTCCTGTGGAGTATATGATATTGGGCATTGCATCTGTACTATCGCTGCCCTGTAGATCTGCTGGCGGGTCTTCCCCTGGAGGCTTGACCTGAGCTAAGTAGGTATCAGCATTCTGGAGTGCTTTGCTTAATGCGATACGAAGATCCTTGGAGAGCCTTAGGAGCTTGTATAGCGACAACTTTGCTGGCATATTAGCCAATTGTGCTAATATGTCAAAGTTGTAATGTCTCTCCAGTCCCTGAGGTACATCATTGCGGAGTGGGCTATCGAAGCGGGTTTCTTTTGTCTTGGATTTGTCCGCCAGTGGAGGCTGAGATGGACTTGGAATATCAGAAGGAGGTAACATTGCCGGCTGAGGATCTTGGACTAGACTATTCCGTGCGGGCTGGACTTGTGCTCCAGACCGGGTAACAACATCTGCATCTTCTTCAGCTTCGGCTGAAATTGTGTGGCAGGCTCTAGACTTTCTGTCCTTCTTGTTGGTAAGAGATGATACCCCCTGGGTAACTTCAGGCACCAAGTCTGGATGCACCCACATGATCTCTCCTCGCTATGTGGTGAGAGGTACCAATCCAGATGTTTGGCTCCGAACGGGTAGAAGATTAGTAACCTCCATCGTTGCCCGAGGGATAGGTATGACCCCGTCTGGAGTGCTTGTCGGAGGAAAGTCGTCGAACTGAATATATACCATGTTCGTCGCCACTGTAACCTCTTCAAAGTCTATCGACAAAGCTTTGGAGTCGATAAGACTCTAAATGTACAGCTTCAATTGGAAGCAATCATGAGTGGCATGATGGACATAGCGGTAGAAGTGACAATACTTTGGGTCTTCCATTTCTGCTGCATGGGGCTCGTGCCTTGGTTGAGGGAGCTGGATCCTACTCCCTTGCAAGAGCATATCGAAGATAGGTTTGACATGACTATCTTCAAATGAGCAATTGACCTTGGGCCACGGACCTTTCGCCTATTTTTGTTTGGGCTTCTGAGTCGCATCAGTGACCAAGGCCTATTTGCCCTTGTTGTCCCGGTTAGTGGTGGCACCACTGATGCTGTTACTGGAGGTGGACCAAGGACGTCTGCCCTTATCGTCTCCATCTAGGATGTGTAATCCCAACTGGCGAGCCTTCTTCAATTTTGCCTCTGCGTTGGTAGCACTTATGATGAAGGATGTCTAATCCCTGAACTGATCGCCGCCCATCCAGAGGCTAATCGCGGGGAGCAACTTCTTCTGGTAGATTTCAATCAAGGAGCTCTCGGGATTGCCTTGGGGCAATCTCATTGCGGTTTGGCGGAACCGCTCGATGTAGTTCCTCGTTAGCTCCCTCTCTCCCTGAACGACGTCCATG
Source organism: Iris pallida (assembly GCA_029216955.1). NCBI lineage: Eukaryota > Viridiplantae > Streptophyta > Magnoliopsida > Asparagales > Iridaceae > Iris > Iris pallida. The sequence goes on along the minus strand of JANAVB010026999.1, from coordinate 20,563,040 downwards.
AGAGACGACATCGTTACTTCATGCCCCACTTCATAAAATCTTTCCAGGAACATGTGTTTGAATCTATCAAAAGAGTGAATACAGTTATCGGGAAGGTTGCGGTACCAGTCGAATGCGATCCCCTCCAATGCTCCGATGAATAGTCGCATGAGGATGGCATCACTATGCGGCAAGTGGTCGGTTGTGACTTCAAATTAAGTCATGTACCGAATAGCAGAGGTCTTCCCATCATAAAAATCGATATAGAACGGCTTGTACCGCGGTGGAAAAGACACATCTCTCCATGCAACGGGATATGGCTGCCATATTATGAGATCCCGAGAGGAGTCTCGGGCATTGAACATTGTCCGAAGCTCCTGGACTTCCTTCTTTGCCTCCTTGGCTTCATCGACAGCTGAAGGAACGGATGGTGCTACGGGATCATCACCCAAAGGAGGGGTGGTCGTGTTGGAGTCCGTGTTGACTGCGGGTCCCAAGCTTGTTTGTCCGGGCGTCCTTGCTGGTTGAGCTGGCAAGGCGGCTTTGATCTCGTCCACGGAAAAACCATGGACAGGAGCATGGCTTCCAGCACTTCTAGCCGTTGTCGGTCAGAAGGTGCTTCATGATCATCGTCAGCCATAAAGACTGTCCTGACGTGGGTAGAGGTGGAAGGGATTGTGGCAGAGGTACTCTCGGTGCCGTACCCTTGTATAGAGAAATCGTCAGGGAATGTTAGAATATTATCTTCGTCAAACTCGGAAGGGGTGCTATCCCCTGTGCTTGAAGCAGCATCATTTTGGTGAGGGTGGTGGCCCTCAGGAAAATCCGATTCTGTTGCAGTATTCTGGGGGATCTCTACCCCTTGTGTGCGCTCTTGGTACACCGGTTTGTCGCATATATTGAGGGGGCTGCTACCCCCAGCTTTATCTACTCTCAAGGAGGCCGAAGGTGCACCCTCGGGTGCCGGAAGCTTCTTTTTGGATCGAGTGCCTAAATAGACACCCTTTGTGGTTGATGGAAACCCCACCAGATGAGGGTCTCCTTGCAATACTGGCCGAAATGGCCGGGTTGGAAGAGCAAGTCTTCTTTCCTTCCTTCCCAGGAGGAACTTTTTGAGTTGAATTACAGGAGACGAAAGAAAACTCCTCGTCACCTAGAATTTAGACAGGTGCTAGCTGCTGTAGTCGCTGGAAAACTGACTGCCGATCTTCAGGTGCTGCTGATTTATCGCAGCAGCAGTTGATGATGACTTGGGTGCAACGACGCCCCGAGAGGGACTCATTGCCTGCTGATGCTGCCGTCTTGCATTTGTGAGTAATTACGTCACGTAAGTCGGTAGGAAGCTTCTCTACCTTTGCACCCAACTTATGAACTCGGGAATCCCGAGCGCACGGGTGCTTAGGCATCATGTTTGCTCCCTGATCCGTGGCTAGTAAAAGCACTTGCTCTGGATCTTTAGAGGGAGATTTTAAGGACCCACCCTGTCCGTTAGCCCTGGGGGACTGGACGCGGGTGGTTCGGTACAACTTTCCGTCAAGAGCCTGTGTAACAGTCAACGGGGCCCACTGACAGTCAGCAACTTGGACAGTTGACTGGGATGGTTGGGCCCGTACTGTCCTAGACTTTTTTGACTTAGCACCTGAAGGCGTATAGTAAAAGGAGTCTAGATTGATAAATCCCGCATCTTTAGTGAGCCGCATGGCGTCGAGCCCGCATGTGAGGCGGTCGAACATAGAGCTTCTGACAGGGCCGCATGAGACGTCCCATTTGAAGCCAGGAATTATCGTCGCATGGACCACCTTCTTGCGGGTAGAGCTGGCTACCGCATGGATCATCGTCTTACGGCTAGAGTTGGCTGCCGCATGGATAGACTGTCGACCTTCTCTATGCGGATCCTTCCTTGTCTGCATAGATTTCCCTTATGCCCCCAAAAACTCAGCATCGTAGTATTTTTCTTTGCTGGATTTGGGGACAGTAGGGTCCTTCGTGGTCGAAAACAAAGTCACAGGAGAGTTCTGGTCACCATCTTGGGTTGCAGAAGGGGCTTCTTCGAGAACTTGGTCGGGGGCAATAGTTTTGTGCCCTGACACCTTGCGAGTCCTCCTTAGGTTGGCTCACTTCTGAGACGGTCTGGCACTCCCTTCATAGAGAAATTCTTCAAAGACTTTTTGGTCAAAATGAACCACAAGCATCTGTTATGTAGAGCCGAGCTTGGACGTGTCAGATTGTATCACCAACTTCTCATTGGAAGATAAGAATATCCCCAGCAGAGTCGCCATCGTGTTTGCCAAAAAAAATCAAAGACAGGTATTACAGAACACTAAAATTGATTCCAAACTCGCTTGTACAAAGGAAAGCTTAGAAAGAAATCCTAGGAAATAATCTAAGTACAATTGTTTAGTTTTGATTCTGGGGGACAACGGTGGAGGCTCGAGAAAGTGCTATCAACTCTGCCTTACTCCGTGGACTATCTGATGCAGTCTCTCGCTCATGAAGAAATTATTGTTCTCTTGAAGGTTGCCAGCCTTTTGCAGGGGTGTGGCACCCTTCTATTTATTATAGTATGTATTTTGAGCCGCATAGATGGCTTGCGACCACGTGGCTGATTATTACGCGAAGACCCGCTCTTTGGCTGCCATCTGTCAATTTGTTGGGATTTTGTTGCTACAAATCTGGTTAGTTAAGGACTTGGTCAGATTGCCACGTATCCTTTTGGGTATAGTTTTCTCAATCTTCGATCATGTGGGGTCGTATGAGACTCATGCGGCTTGGATCATAGTTGCTCTTGGCTGCATGAAGTTTGGAGACTTTTGGGGCCGCATAAGTCTGAGCCGCATAAGGTTCATGCGGCTTAGATGACACTCTTCAGGCCGCATGGAGGCGTACGAACTCTGCTTTTAGGCGACGTCTCACGTCATATCTTTCTTGTCGAAGTGTCAAAATTATCATATTTTTCCAGGACTTGTCACCTTTATTAGTCGAACTGCTCCTCTTGGCCGCATATCTTCCTTCTACAGCTGTTTGTCGATGGGCCGTATTTGTCTTTGAATAGTCATGCGGCTTTCTTTCATGCGGACCTGTTTGGCCCAAAATACCTATGCGATAATTTGCAATCCGCATGAACCCCATATTTTTCATGCTTCTACAGAACTGATACCATGTTCGCAGCTACAGTAACCTCTTCGAAATCTATCGACAAAGCTTTGGAGTCGATAAGACTCTGGATGTACTGCTTTAATTGGAAGCAGTCATGAGTGGAATGATGGACATAGCGGTAAAAGAGACAATATTTTGGGTCCTCCATTTCTGTCGCTCGGGGCTCGCGCCTTGGTGGAGGGAGTTGGATCCTACCCCCTTGCAAGTGCATATCGAAGATAGGTTTGACATGACTATCTTCAAATGAGTAATTCACCTTGGGCCATTGACCTTCCGCCTATTTTTGTTCAGGCTTCTTAGTCGCATCAGCGACCATGTCCTATTTGCCTTTATTATCCCGGTTGGAGGTGCCGCCACTGTTGTTGTTGCTGGAGGTGGAACCAGGATGTTTGCCCTTATCCTCTCTACCTGGGATTTATAATCCTAACTAGCGAGCCTTCTTCAACTTTGCCTCCGCATTGGTAGCATTTATGATAAAGGTCGTCCAATTCCTGAACTAATCATCGCCCATCCAGAGGCTAATTGCAGGTAGCAACTTCTTCTGGCAGATTTCAATTAAGGAGCTCTCGGGATTGCCTTGGGGCAATCTCATTACGGTTTGGCGGAACCGTTCGATATAGTTCCTTGTTAGCTCCCTCTCTTCCTGAACGACGTCCATAAGAGACGACATTGTCACATCATGCCCCACTTCGTAGAACCTCTCCAGGAATATGTGCTTGAAGCCGTAAAAAAAATGGTTGCAGTTGTCGGAAAGGTTGCGGTACCAGTCGAATACGATCCCCTCTAATGCTCTAATGAATAATCGTGTGAGGATGGCGTCGCTATGCGGCAAGTGGTCGGTTGTGACCTCAAAATAAGTCATGTACCGACTAGCAGAGGTCTTCCCATCATACGAATCTATATGGAACGGTTTGTAGCGTGGAGGAAAAGGAACATCTCTCCACGCGACGCAATATGGCTCCCGTACTCTGAGGTCTCGGGTGGAGTCTCGGAATTGAATATTTCTCGAAGCTCCTGGACTTTTCTCTTTGCCTCCTTGGCTTCATCCGCAGCTGAAGGAACGGATGCTCCTAAAGGACCATCACCCAAATGTGGGGCGGTCGTGTTGGAGTCCGCATTGACTACGGGTCCCAAGATTGTATGTCTGGGCGTCCTTGCTAGTTGAGTTGGCAAGGCAGCTTTGATTTTGTCTACAGACTTGACCAAGGATAATAGCATGGCTTCAAGTACTTCTAGACGTTGTCGATCAGTCGGACCTTCAGGATCGTTGTCGGCCATAAAGACTGTTCGAACATGGGTAGATGTGGATGGGGCCGTAGAAGAGGTGCTCTCCGTGTCGTATTCTCGTACAGAGAAATCATCGGAGAATGTCAGAATGTCATCTTCCTCGGACTCGGAAGGGGTGCTACCCCCTGTGTAGGAAGCCGCATCGTCTTGGCGAGGGCAGTCGCCCTTAGGGAAGTCCAAGTCTATTGCATAATTCTGGGGAATCTCTACCCCCTGTGTATGCTCTTGGTACATCGGGTTGTCACATATATTGAGGGGACTGCTACCCTCAGCTTCATCTACTCCCAAGGAGGCCGAATGTGCACCCCTAGATGCTGGAAACTTCTTTTTGGATCGAGTGCCTAAATAGACACCCCTGTGGCTGTCGACGACAACCCTCCAGATGAGAGTTTTCTTGCAGTACTGGCTGAGATTGTCGGGCTGGAAGAGCTTGTCTTTTCCCCCCTTGCCGGGAGGAACCTTCCGAGTTGAATTACAGGAGGCGAAAGGAAACTCCTCATCTCTCGGAATTTGCACATGTTTCTCGAGTTGTTGTCGGACAGGTGCTTACTGCTGCAGTCATTGGAAAATGGACTGCCGATCTTCAGGTGCTGTCGACTTATTGCAGCAGCAGTTGATGATGACTTGGGTGCAACGACATCCCGAGAGGGACTCATCGCATGCCAAGGTTTCCTTTTTGCATTTGTGAGTAATCACCTCACGCAAGTCGATAGCAGGCTGATCTACCTTTGCATCAAACTTATGGATTCGGGTATCCCGAGCACACTGGTGCGTAGGTATCATGTTTGCTCCCTGCTCTGAGGCTAGTAAAAGCACTTGCTCTCGATCGTTGGAGGGAGACTTTAAAGACCCACCCTGTCCGTTAGCCATGGGGGACTGGACGCGGGTGGTTCTGTACAACTTTCCATCAGGAGCCCGTATAACAGTTAACGGTGCCCGCTGACGGTCAGTAGCTTGGATAATTGACTGGGCTTTTTGGGCACGCACTATCCTGGACTTCTTCAACTTAGCACCTGAAGGTGCATAGTAAGAAGAGTCCTAATTGGAATATTCTACATTCTCAATGGGCCGTATGGAGTCAGGCCCGCATGAGAGACGGTCGAACACAAAGCTTCTGACAGGGCCGTATGAGACATCATGTCTGAGGCCAGGATTGGATGCCGCATGGGCCATCTTCCTACGATGAGAGTTGGCTGCCCCATGGGCTATCTTTTTGCGGCCAAAGTTGGCTGCCGCATGGGCCGTCTTCCTACGGCTAGAGTTAGCTGCCGCATGGGTCGTCTTCCTGCGGCTAGAGTTGGCTGCCGCATGGGCTATCTTCTTACAGTCAGAGTTGGCAGCCGCATGGGTCGTCTGCCTGTGGCCAGAGTTGGCTGTTGCATGGACAGACCGTCCATTTCTCTTATGTGGCCTCTTCTTCGTCCGCATGGACTTCCCTTATGCCCCCAAAAACTCAACATCGTAGTGTTTTCCTTTGTTGGACTTGGGAACAGTGGGGTCCTCTGCGGCCGGAAGCAAAGCCACAGGAGAGCTTCGATCACCGTCTTGGGCTGCAGAAGGAGCTTCTTCGAGAACTTGGTCGGGGGCAACAGTTTTGCGCTCCGATGTCCTGTGAGTTCTCTTTGGGTTGGCTCGCTTCTGTGACGGGCTGGAGCTCCCTTGAGAGAGCATTTCTTCGAAGGATTGTTGGTCAAAACGAACCACAAGCATTTGCTGCGAAGAGCTGAGCTTGGACGCGTCGGATTGCATCACCAGCTTCTCATCAGAGGAGAAGGACGTCCCAGTAGAGTTGCCATCGTATTTGCCATTAAAATATCAAAGACAGGTATTACAGAAATACTGAAATTGATTGCAAACTCGCTTGTACAAAGAAAAGCCTAGAAAGAAATCCTAGGAAACAATCTAAGTACAATTGTTTAGTTTTTTATTCTGGGGGTGACGGTGGAGGCTCGAAAAAGTGTATCAACTCTGCCTTACTCCTTGGACTATCCGACGCAGTCTTTAGCTCTTGAAGAAATTGCCCTTCGTAGGTTGCCAACCTCTTGCAGGGGTGTGGCACCCTGCTATTTATAGTGATATGTATTTTGAGCCGCATAGATGGCCCGTGCCCACGTGGCTACAACAGCACGTAAAGACCCGCTCTTTGGCCGCCAGCTGGCGATTTGTTGGGATTTTGTTGCAGCAAATCTGGGTGGTTGAGACTTGGTCAGCCTGCCACTTGTCCTATCGCAGGATAGGATTAATCTCCTGGAGTCATTTTGAGCCGCATGAGTCTTTCAGTTTTTGGCCATGTTGCGCCACATAAGCCTCATGCGGCTTAGGTCACAGTCTCCCTTAGCTTAAGGACTTTTGAGCACATAGATTCTATATTTTGGGCCGCATAAAGCTCATGCGGCTTAGGTTACAGTCACCCTTGGCCGCATTAAGCTTAGAGACTTTATGGCCGCATAGGTTGAGCCGCATAAGGTTCATGCGGCTCGGGTAGCAATCCTTCTGGCCGCATGACTGTGTCTAAGTAATTAACCCTATTTTTTAGTGACATGACATTTTGTCTGATCATGTCTTATCTTTTTGTCAGAGTGTCAGAGCTGTCATTTTTGCCAGTTTTGACAGAATTTGTCAGCTTTATCAGAAGGACTGATCAACTTGGTCGCATATCTTTCTTCTGCGGCTCGAATCAGTCTGGTTGCAGACTGGCCGCATGGGGTGTTGAATATGTCATGCGGCTCTCCTTTATGCGGACCAGTTTGGCCCAAAGTACTAATGCGTCCAGTTGTGATCTGCATGAACCCCATATTTTCTATGCTTCTACAAGCCTCTGTTTACAATCACTCTGAAACTTCTAGACCGTACCGCATTGGCAAATCGACTAGAGAATTATAACTGGCTTGGGATTTGAAAATGAATAGTTTAGAACACTTTGGAAGAACGTATTAAGCTTAGTGTAACGCCCAAGTACCAAAATACTTAGGACTAGATATGTATTCATGTCAGCTGTATACATACGAAGTACGCTCCAATGTATGAAAACCTTGTATGTATACATAAGCTGTGAAATGCAGTAATCCAAGACTAAATCTCATCCACAATAATAATAATATAAAATCAACTTGAATAATTATGGTTCAATCGTTGGGCGGAGACAAATCTACTACCAACAAGTTTTAATAGGACAGAAATATACAAGGATAGTAATTTGGTAGAGCGAAGGGGATGACGATCTAAGAGCAACATCTCGAAGAATAGAGCGCAAGTCATGGCCTTAGCTAGAGCACCTGCAGAAATTACAAGACACACCTGGAGAGATAACCAGGTCCTCAGAGGGACGTAACGAGATACATAAAGAACATGCCACATAACTGAATATATATACTATGTCAAAAATCACAAGTAAAGTAAATAGTCCCACTCGAAACAAGATCTAATACCTCATCATCGAAACAGTGGACTACCCCTACAACCAAACAAGGACAAGGGATAGTACACTATATCGCGATGCGACATTGTCCCAAGCTACTAATGGGACGGGGTGATATGACATTGACGAGGGTTACCTGACCATTCTAATGTGTTTATACAGTAAGAATAAGCCTTCAACGCATGGGCACTCTGGCTCAGGTGCAGGAACTAAGTTATGGTCCCATCAGGATACCAGGGACCTCAAAGCATAACATTCCTCGAATGTCAGAGGCCAGCAGGAAATCAGGTATCAGGATCCAGGACCGTATCTCTCGTGGAGATAACAGGCAATAGGAAAGTACATAAGTGGCCCATACGTTGAGGAATTGTTCTTCCCCCGAATGCCTAACAGAGTCACATCCATGACGCATATACTTCTACTAACTGGTAAGTCTCCTAACATGCCTCTATTAGCAGTTAGCCCTAACGCATACACATGGGAGATCAGCCCACACGCAAGAACCTCTACATGCTACTCATCTCACACATCCTCATGGTACAACTGTGTCAAGGTGTATGCGATACACTATAGAAGGTAGTCCCTTAACTCTAGGTTCATATGTAATCAAAGGATAATAACAAAGTAAACTAATAATCACTGAGCAGGTAGTAAATCAGGAACTGTAAGACACAGAAATAATGAACAGTGATATGTAATAAATAAATACAGACTAAATATAAACAGTTTAATGGAAAGGTATCTTGTCTGGTGTGTCGTCGGGTGTGGTGCGAGGATCTGACGATGTCTCAATAGTCCAATAGCCATGGTCGATAGGTAGAGGCCTGAAGTTACGAGAATTAGAAGTAGGAACTAGTGTAACACCCAGTTTTCTAAATGAGGGTAATTATGAAATTTTATGATTTTAATTATTAATTATGATATTTAAATAATAATATGATTTTAGTGATTTTAATCATTTTAAAACTATTTAAAAATCATGACTTGTGATTTTGATGTGCAGCTAGTGAAACCCTAGAGACTGTCTGCCCTAGAGCCTAACCATGTGATTGGGGTTTTTATTTATTATTTTTCGCCTAGGAGTAATTTGGCCATTTTGACTTATTAGAATTATTTGATTAATTATTGGATTGACCGTTGTTGATTTGACTTTTACTAGTTGAGACTTAAAAGACTAATCTAGATGTTGACCCTGGTTGTGGTGACTTGATTAGCATGGTGAGACCCTACTCTAACTTAAGTCAACTCAAGATAGGTCACTTAGGATCAAGTTTGAAATAGGAGGAATGGTGATTTGGTCCATAGGCTTGAGACTTAGAAATTGGTTCCATGACTTATGAAACTTGGCCCATGGCCCATGACTTGAAACCCTAACCCTAATTTTATCCTTTATGACCAGCCACCTAGGGATTCCAAACCTATAAAATCTCTCTTCATGTTGTTCTTGCCTTTTTTATATCATTTCTCCATTTGACAAAAACCAAGGTTTGTTCCCTTATTCAAAATTTCTATTTTATTCATTTATCCTCCTTTTTCATCCTAGTCTTTTGCATTGGGTTCTAAATGATGTTTATGGACTATTGGTGGAGGGCTATTTCAGTTTGGGATCAATTTGGGGATTTGAGCTAGCAAGGAGGAACACTTCATTTGGGGCTTTTTTTTTGCTATTTGCACCTATAGGTAAAAATCCTTAAATTGTTCTAATATTCTGTTTCCTTTGCATTTAGGGCTAGATCTAGGTGTCCCCTAGCTGTCCCTAGAATTTGGATGGATTTTATGTCCGTTTGGAGTCTGTATCGGACACATATCAATGTATCTATGTAGGTGTTTGATGAAATGCTTGAATGGATTAAAACTTTGTATTTTCTAAAACAAATTACATATTTGGGAAGACCTTGATGTGTGTTTTTGAACCCCCACTAACTGAACACGAATTCGTGTCGTTTTCATGTCGGAAACGGCCATGGACACGCTGCACGACACAGCGCACGGGTGCCCTGATACCCTTGTCCTGTTTCTCTGTGGATACGCCACATGGACACCTCATTTTCGACACAGAGGTGGGGGCCATCACTGACAGACCCCCCCCTCGAGTCTCATGGACTCTCATGTCGTGTCGGACACGGAATCTATCACGCACTGGTCTTACACTACTGTACCCGTACAGATTTTTCTCTCTGACACGCATCAATTGACACGTGCAGACGCGACTTAGACATGGATCAGGGCGTCGACCCTCTAGCCCTATATCCCCCTAACCCTTGACACGAGCACATGCCCTCTCGATCTCTATGTCGAGCCCAAATCGATTCGATAGGGCTGCACAAGGCAGTCTTCATTGACTGTTTCACTGAGTTTTGCATTTACTGATTGGATACTTCGTGTCCAGTTTCCTGGACACGAATGGACCCCCATGACACATGTACATGTGGGGGACACTCTGTACAAGTTGATTAGGGTTTGGATGTGGTGTTGGGTTTCGAAATCAGGAGTTTTTCTATATTTCTAATACATGTAAACAGTCAGTAAATTTCTGAGAATTTAATGAATTCGTGAACTGTTTCATTGATTGATTTGTGATGTATTTACACCAATACCTAATTGAGAATTAACCTACATATTAGAGTTCATAATGGCATAGAAAATTAGCTTTTCAGTTGCATTTGAGCTTTTGAATTGTATTAAATTAACACACAGTTTAGGTATACATTATTCCTGAGTTCTAGGCTGATTAACACAAGCACTGTTGTTCCTGAGAAATGATAAGTTGTTTTGGTTTTGAATTTTGAGTTTTTAAAACAGTTGTTAACTAATTTTTAAACTGAGAATTGATTTGGGATTTGGCTTTCAATTTACATGTAATACTGAACTGGTACACAGTTTTGAGAGACACATGTTTACACACAAGAAAACCTGAGAAGCTGCTCACACACCCATCCAATTAACCTACACAAACCTGAGACACTATGCACTGAACACAGTTAACACATTGACACAGTGCCATGTTTCCTGAGAATAACCTACCCACATTTTCTATTGATTCCTGTCACTCATTGCACATTCACTGAATTCATATTCCACTGTATCATACACACACACATGTGCACACCAAAAACTGAGAACATGATGTTTATCCTAAAACTGAACCCACACACACACATTAATCTACACATGTAATTGAGAATAGCAATCCCTATCCTATGTCATGAACACACACTCTGGTGTTCTCTACACACACTGAGGACACTTGACACCTATATCTACGTTACACACACACACATTGAGATATAGACACCCATATGTACACAGGAACATTAAAATTGTATGCACATTTACACACACACTCTCTCATCACACACACACACACACACACACACACACACACACACAAACTGGAACCTAGAACCTGAGACTTTATTCCCCTTATGTTAAAAATTGTTTCCTTAGAACCCTCAAATGGAAAATCTAAGAATTATTTGTACTTAATCTGTTTTCAATGATAAAATTTCAAGGATCGATTCACCTATGTATGAATGAGTTAATGTACATGATGGGGGTTCATGCTAGTATGGGATTAAGGGTTTTTGAAATTACTTTACACTGTTCCTGAGATCACCTTGCTGTCACACCCTTACACTACAACCTGTGAACTGAGATTTTCCTAATTACCTAAAATCTGAGAATAGAGTTAATATAGAAAACAGAGTTGAAATAGGTTGGATTTGATTTTAGAATTAAACATTGTTAATTGAGATTGATGATTTCAAAACCCTGAGAATAAATACAGTGCATTCCATGTTAATTGAGTGTCAAATAATCTATGATCATGAGGTATATAATGCAATGCATGTAATGCATAGGGTAATGCAAGATATAGTGATATGCAAGTATCCCTATGTAATGCAACAGAGTGAAAAATAATTCATGATGTAAAATATGATGGGTTATATGTATTGTACATCTCTGTTTTATGTTCCCTGTTTCCTTTCTTCTTGCATTCTTCCTTCCCTCTTTATGAATAGATGTATTGATATGTATGAATGATTTGAAACACATATCAACACATTGCACTAGTTAATGTTAGTTCACTTTCAGTTTATATGCAAATGATGAATTGAACTAAATTAACCCTTCCCTTCTAACCCGCGTACACAGACACCCACACTCTATGTTTCCTACTATGCTATGAAAACCCTTTCTCTATATGCTTGCTAATATGTGTAATGTTGTATATATATATATGTAAAAAAAATATGTAAGCCTGTACATGTATATGTGAATTCATGATTAATAGCTAAATGTGATGTGCCTTTGATGTGTGGTTTGTGTTGGCTTGTATAGCCTTGTGATTGATGTGTGCTTGCTAGACTAGGCTTGGTTAGGGTTATTGAGACTTGATTGGGTTAGAAGTGGCCTAGTTGACCTAGTTTGACTAGTGTGTTTGACTATAGTTGACCAAGTGTTGACTTTAGTCTAGTTTGACCTAGACAGCATGCAGATGCATTATACATTTCATCTATCATCCCCTGTATATGTCTTGACTTGTGTTGCTCTAAATAGGAGTCAGATACCTCATCTCGGACAGTATATTTTCACAGACATTCAGATACTAGGTGAGTACATTCTCTGATCATTTCATAACTTGTTTAGGATTTTATTCCTGCTCTAGTTTACCTTATTTGATGCTGTCACGATATTATCACGGATTGGTACTATATGGATCCCTATATTAAGATGTTATCCCCCTCGGGAGCATCGGATACATCATGTCGTGTGTTTTATGTACATCATGTATTTCTCGCTCTCATGTTATTCATGTTTCTCATGTGCTTCATGCTCGTTCATGCTCGCTCGTGTACTCTCATGTGTTCTCATGTTCGGTCATGTTCTCGTGTATTTCATGTATAACCTATACTTCATGTGTACCCTTCATAGGCCTTCATGTGGAATTCATGTGCACTCAGTTTTGAACCCTCATGTATACTTCATTTACACCCATCTATGGGCTTTTATGTGAAAATCATGTATGTAACATAACTTGTTTGGATCCTTGTGTATTGATTGGGGTATGGAGGAGTATAAATAGTCATGTGAAGAATTCCAAAGTAATATAACTATGTGCGCCTCTTTAGTATATTCATGTGCAAATCCAGCCATTCACATGTCGACTTTATACTCTAAATCACTAGTCACTGGTAGCTCTCTACTTATAGTAGATATTTCCATTACAGTTCTCTCTCTATTTACATCATGTACTTTCTTTCAGTTTCATGTATCGTACTCTCTTGTATGTTTATATTTTCTAACCTGTTATGATCTGCGTGAGATGTATTATGCTCACTCCCGTCCTGACTGGACTTGTTGAAAATTTTACAGAGGATGATGAGGAACCCTGTACCCCTTACTATGGAGCTTTCCTATATGACACTCGCGACCTGGACCCCTGGGAGGTTCATGCAGCTGCTGAGGATGATACAAATGCATAGTGTAGATAGTCTAGACTGGTCTTTCTTTTCATGTTAATTGTTGCCTTTGGTTTCAGAGTTGTATATTATTGAGATGTTGAGACTTATGTTTATTTCACTTATTGTACCTCAGTTGAGGATTTCCCTATCTATTCCATCGTGCTTTATTCTACCTTTAGATTATGATTAAGTAGTACCTTCTGTGATTGGCCTCCTTTTGGAGATTATTTCATATTATGTTAGTTATAGTTCATGACCTAAAACAACGTTCTACCGCCGACACTGCGGCGTAGGCTAGGCGCTGTTACGTACTCGTACCCTCACAGTGGGTGCGGGTCGTGACACATTTTTAGTGGTGGCCCATACAGGTCGAGTTTGTGTAGTGGTATTCGAACTAGAGTATCACTACAGCCTGCAGTAGGATAAGGATTATTTTGAAGTTCTCAATCACATTAGAAAAACTCTAACTGAATCCCTGCCATCTAAATTCCTGTTGGAGATTGCTTCCTTGAAATAACTGTCCTCCCTTAAATTATCGTTTTTATCTCAGTATTGATTCCTTGTTTGATCTGTCTCCAGGATGGTGATTGAGACACGATCGCATCGCTCTGGCCAAGCAGACGGTGGTGAGAGGTCTACTACCCCTCGCTTGATTGTGGATGCTGGGACCACAGTACCTCCTGTTTCTGCTCATATAGGAGCTTCTACAGATATTAGGAGTGCACCTCCACCTGTTTGGAGGTCTTCTCCCGTCATTTCGGATATGTATCAGCATCAGTTACCATTAGGGACAGTAGATGCGGCTCAGATGTTTACACTTTCTAGCAATTCTTGGAGACTCAGCAGCAGATGCAGCAGAGCCAGTCTGCTAATTTCTGATAGAGCATACAAGATACTCACCAGTTGGTCAGGACGACAGTAGAGCTGGTGGCTGCTCAGCCACTGGGAGGTCAGATGCAGCCGTATCAGCCGAGGACTCCAGACATCCAATCCTTTAAGAAGATGCGACCCCGAGATATCAAAGGTACAGAGGGCATCATATATGCTGATGATTGGATAGAGCATATTAAGGAGATATTCTGATTGGCACAGATACCAACTAGATTACAGATTAAGGCTGCCGCCAGTCAGATACAGGACTTGGCCCATACTTGGTACCAGACGGACCCGAGGGTTGGTACAACCCGTCAGACTTGGGCAACCTTCAAGAAACTGTTCAAGGAGAAATTCTTTCTCGATACAGCACTCGGTGCCTTGGAGGCACAGTTTGAGAGTTTGGTTCAGGGGAACCAGACCGTTGAGGAGTACGCTGGAGAGTTATGTCGTTTGAGTAGATTCGTTGAGGATCTTACAAAGGCCGAGAAGGCAAGGAGGTTCCGCAGGGGTTTGATCAAGGAGATCAGGTCGTATACCAAGAGCGGCCACGATGCCACTTTCGAGCAGAGATTCTGGTAGGAGCCATGGCAGTGGAGGACGACCTTGGACTGAAGGAGAAGAGGACGCGAGACACTCATGGAGCTAGTGGCAGTGTGGGCCCGACCAAGAGGCCCTACCTACAGATTCAGCAGCAGTATCCACAGCAGATGCCCCCTACAGATTCAGCAGCAGTATCCGCAGCAGATGCCCCATCTACAGATTCAGCAACAGTATCCGCAGCAGATGCCCCACCTACAGATTCAGCAGCAGTATCAGCAGCCGAGGGTCTACTTTCAGCAGCGGCAGTTTCAGGACCGTGTACCCTTTCAGCAGGCGCAGCAGCCACAGAGGCAGCAGCAGGCCCCGGGACAACAGCTTGTTATCATTTGCCCCTTCTGTAAGAGACCAGGGCATGATTGGGGCGAATGCCGAAAGAGGCTGGACAGATGTTTACTTTACAGAGGATCCAATCATCGGTTGAGAGAGTGTCCTGAGTCATTTGGACAGACAGTTCAGGGAGCAGGAGCTAGGGCTCCGGTGGGCCAGCAGAAGGGATTACCCTTACCGACTCAGCAGCAGAGGTACATGCAGCATCAGCAGCAGGCCAGGGAAAACCAACAGGGGCGAGCTTTCGCCAGGACAGTCGAGGATGCACAGGCCATTAGAGATCTCACTGCAGGTTCCGTTCTTTTCGATTCAATTTTTGCAATTGCCTCTTATAACCGCCTTGAAAATTCTATTCCCTCTGTTCCTTGTTGACTGATCAATTTTGTCCTATTGTTCTTGTGTTATGTTTGATGCTCTTTTGAGATGAATCATATGGGCTAGGTCATCTCAGTTATGGGATCTAGAATCTTCGATAGTCGTGTTAGCTGGCATGTGAGGACATGTAGTCGAATTTAGGACGTATTTCTCGGGTATGAGAATTTAAGGTTTTTGCTGCCAAGCATGCGGCAATGTAAAAATTTTAAAGGGTTATTTACACTAACTACCCCTATGTTTTTTATTTATAACACGGGGTACCCCTACTTTTAAACTATTTACACTAACTACCCCTATGTTTTTGGTTTATTACACGGGGTACCCCTACTTTAAGGAAAAATAAAAAAATTATAACACTAACTACCCCTACGTTTTCTAAAGGGAGGGGTAGTTAGTGTAAATAGTTTAAATCAGGGGTACCCCGTGTTATAAACCAAAAACATAGGGGTAGTTAGTGTAAATAACCCAATTTTAAATACCATGATTCTAGAGGTATATGCCTTAGTCAAGGACTCTGTAATTATCGTAGCTTTGCTCACTAGCATGACGAAGATTCTGAGTATCATGATTTTGGACAGACGCATATGATTATCGAACTGTGTGATTTTAAGACTATGATTGTGGGGGTGTTTGACCTAGAAGGAGTACTACCATCTTAAATTTCGAGGACAAAATTTTTCTAAGGTGGATAGACTTGTAACACCCAATTTTCTAAATGAGGGTAATTTTGAAATTTTGTGATTTTAATTATTAATTATGATATTTAAATAATAATATGATTTTAGTGATTTTTAATCATTTTAAAACTATTTAAAAATTATGACTTGTGATTTTGATGTGCAGCTAGTGAAACCCTAGAGACTGTCTACCCTAGAGCCTAACCATGTGATTGGGATTTTTATTTATTATTTTTAGCCTAGGGATAATTTGGTCATTTTGACTTATTAGAATTATTTGATTAATTATTGGATTGACGGTTGTTGATTTAACTTTTACCAGTTGTGACTTAAGAGACTAACCTAGATGTTGAACCTGGTTGTGGTGACTTGATTAGCATGGTGAGACCCTAATCTAACTTAAGTCAACTCAAGATAGGTCACTTAGGATCAAGTTAGAAATAGGAGGAATGGTGATTTGGTCCATAGGCTTGAGACTTAAAAATTGGTTCCATGACTTATGAAACTTGGCCCATGGCCCATGACTTGAAACCCTAACCCTAATTTTATCCTTTATGACCAGCCACCTAGGGATTCCCAACCCTATAAAATCTCTCTTCCTATTGTTCTTGCCTCTTTTATATCATTTCTCCATTTGAC
Source organism: Iris pallida (assembly GCA_029216955.1). Classification (NCBI taxonomy): domain Eukaryota; kingdom Viridiplantae; phylum Streptophyta; class Magnoliopsida; order Asparagales; family Iridaceae; genus Iris; species Iris pallida. The sequence goes on along the minus strand of JANAVB010026999.1, from coordinate 20,546,241 downwards.
AAAAACTAAGGTTTGTTCCCTTCTTCAAACTTCCTATTTTATTCATTTATCCTCCTTTTTCATCCTAATCTTTAGTATTGGGTTCTAAATAATGTTTATGGACTGTTGGTGGAGGGCTATTTCAGTTTGGGATAAATTTGGGGATTTGAGCTAGCAAGGAGGAACACTTCATTTGGGGCTTTTTCTTGCTATTTGTACCTATAGGTAAAACTCCTTAAATTGTTCTAATATTCTATTTTCTTTGCATTTAGGGCTAGATCTAGGTGTCTCCTAGCTGTCCCTAAAATTTGGGTGGATTTCGTGTCCGTTTGGTGTCCGTATCGGACACGTATCAATATGTCTATGTAGGTGTTTGATGAAATGCTTGAATGGATTAAAACTTTGTATTTTCTAAAACAAATTACATATTTGGGAAGCCCTTGATGTGTGTTTTCGAACCCCCACTGACTGAACACGAACTTGTGTCATTTCTGTGTCAATAACGGTCGTGGACACGCTGTACGACACAGCGCACGGGTGCCCTGCTACCCGTGTCCTGTTTCTCTGTGGACACCTCATTTTCGACACAGAGATGGGGGCCATCACTGACAGACCCCCCCTCGAGTCTCATGAACTCTCGTGTCCTGTCGGACAGGGAATCCATCACGTACTGGTCTTACACTGCTGCACCCGTGCAGATTTTGCTCTCTGACACGCATCAATTGACACGTGCAGACGCGACTTAGACACGGATCAGGGCATCGACCTCTAGCCCTATATCCCCCCTAACCCAAGACACGAGCACATGGCCTCTCGATCTCTGTGTCGAGCCTAAATCGTTTTGACATGGCTGCACGAGGCAGTCTTCGATGACTGTTTCACTGAGTTTCACATTCACCGATTGGACACTTCGTGTCTAGTTTCCTGGACACGAGTGGACCCCCATGACACATGTACATCTAGGGGACACTCTGTACAAGTTGATTAGGGTTCGGATGTGGCGTTGGGTTTCAAAATCAGGAGTTTTTCCATATTTCTGATACATGTAAACAGTCAGTAAATTTCTGAGAATTTGATGAATTTGTGAATTGTTTCATTGATTGATTTGTGATGTATCTACACCAATACCTAACTTAGAATTAACCTACATATTAGAGTTCATAATGGCATAGGAAATTAGCTTTTGAATTGTATTTGAGCTTTTGAATTGCATTGAATTAACACACTGTTTAGGTATACATTGTTCCTGAGTTCTAGGCTGATTAACACAAGCACTGTTGTTCCTGAGAAATGATGAGTTGTTTTGTTTTTGAATTTTGAGTTTTTAAAACAGTTGTTAACTGATTTTTAAACTGAGAATTGATTTGGGATTTGGCTTTCAATTTACATCCAATACTTAACTGGTACATTGTTTTGAGAGCACACATGTTTACGCACAAGAAAACCTGAGAAGCTACTCACACACCCATCCAATTAACCTACACAAACCTGAGACACTATGCACTGAACACAGTTAACACATTGACACAGTGCCATGTTTCCTGAGAATAACCTACCCACATTTACTATCAATTCCTGTCACTCATTGCACATTCACTGAATTCACATTCCACTGTATCATACACACACACACATGTGCACACCAAAAACTGAGAACATGATGTTTATCCTAAAACTGAACCCACACACACATTAATCTACACATGTAATTGAGGATAGCAATCCCTATCCTATGTCATGAACACACACTCTGCTGTTCTCTACACATACTAAGGACACTTGACACCTATATCTAGGTTACACACATACACATTGAGATATAGACACCCACATGTACATAGGAACATTAAAACTGTATGCACATTTACACACACACCCTCTCATCACACACACACACAAACTGGAACCTAGAACCTGAGACTTTATTCCTCTTATGTTAAAAACTGTTTCCTGAGAACCCTTATATGGAAAATCTGAGAATTATTTGTACTGAAACTGTTTTCAATGATAAAATTTCAAGGATCGATTCACCTATGTATGAATGTGTTAATGTACATGTTGGGGGTTCATGCTAGTATGGGATTAAGGGTTTTTGAAATTGATTTACACTGTTCCTGAGATCACCTTGCTGTCACACCCTTACACTACAACCTGTGAACTGAGATTTTCCTAATTGCCTAAAATTGAGAATAGAGTTAATATAGAAAACTGAGTTGAAATAGGTTGGATTTGATTTTAGAGTTAAACATTGTTAGAGATTGATGATTTCAAAAACCTAAGAATAAATACAGTGCATTCCATGTTAATTGAGTGTCAAATGATCTATGATCATGAGGTATATAATGCAATGCATGTAATATATAGAGTAATGCAAGATATAGTGATATGCAAGTATCCCTATGTAATACAATTGAGTGAAAAATCCATGATGTGAAATATGATGTGTTATATGTATTGTACATCTCTGTTTTATGTCCCCTGTTTCCTTTCTCCTTGCATTCTTCCTTCCCTCTTTATGAATACATGTATGTATGAATGATTTGAAACACATATCAACACATTGCACTAGTTAATGTTAGTTCATTTTCAGTTTATATGCAAATGATGAATTGAACTAAATTAACCCTTCCCTTCTAACCCCTGTGTACAGACACCCACACTCTATGTTCACTACCATGCTATGAAAACCCTTTCTCTATATGCTTGCTAATATGTGTAATGTTGTATATATATATATATATATATATATATATATATATATATATATATATATATATATATATATATATATATATATATATATATATATATATATATATATATATATATATATATATGTAAGCCTATACATGTATATGTGAATTCATGATTAATAGCTAAATGTGATGTGCCTTTGATGTGTAGTTTGTGTTGGCTTGTATAGCCTTGGGATTGATGTGTGCTTGCTAGCCTAGGCTTGGTTAGGCTTAGTGAGACTTAATTGGGCTAGGAGTGGTCTAGTTGACCTAGTTTGACTAGTATGGTTGACTAGAGTTGACCAAGTGTTGACTTTAGTCTAGTTTGACCTAGACATCATGCAGATGCATTGTACATTTCATCTATCATCCCCTGTATATGTCTTGACTTGTGTTGCTCTAAATAGGAGTCAGATACCTTATCTCGGACAGTATATTCTCACAGACATTCAGATACCAGGCGAGTACAGTCTCTGATCATTTCATAACTTGCTTAGGATTATATTTCTGCTCTAGTTTACCTTATTTGATGTTGTCACGATATTATCACGGATTGGTACTATATGGATCCATACATTGAGATGTATAACCCCCTCGGGAGCATCGGATACATCATGTCATGTGTTTCATGTACATCATGCATTCCTCGCTCTTATGTTATTCATGTTTCACATGTGCTTTATGCTCATTCATGCTCGCTCGTGTACTCTCATGTGCTCTCATGTTCGGTCATGTGCACTCAGTTTTGAGCTCTCATGTATACTTCATGTACACCCATCTATGGCCTATCATGTGAAAATCATGTACGTAATATAAATTGTTTGGATCCTTGTGTATTGATTGGGGTATGGGGGAGTATAAATAGTCATGTGAACAATTCCAAAGTAGTATAACTATGTGCGCCTCTTTAGTATATTCATGTGCAAATCCAATCGTTCACATGTCTACTTTGTACTCTAAATCACTAGTCACTGGTAGCTCTCTACTTATAGTAGATATTTTCATTACAGTTCTCTCTCTATTTACATCATATACTTTCCTTCAGTTTCATGTATCCTACTCTCTTACATGTTTATATTTTCTAACATGTTATGATCTGCATGAGATGTATTGTGCTCGCTTCCGTCCTGACTGGACCTGTTGACAATTTTACAGAGGATGATGAGGAACCCTGCATCCCTTACTATGGAGCTTGCCTAGATGACACTCGCGACATGGGCCCATGGGGAGGTTCAGGCAGCTGCTGAGGATGATACCCATGCATAGTGTAGATAGTCTAGACTGTTCTTTCTTTTCATGTTAGTTGTTGTCTTTGGTTTTAGAGTTGTATATTATAGAGATGTTGAGACTTATGTTTATTTCACTTGTTGTACCTCAGTTGAGGATTTCCCTATCTATTCCATCGTGCTATATTCTACCTTTAGATTGTGATTGAGTTGTACCTTCTGTGATTGGCCTCCTTTTGGAGATTATTTCATATTATGTTAGTTATAGTTCATGACCTAGAACAGCGTTCTACCGTCGACACTGCGGCGTAGGCTGGGCGCTGTTACGTACTCGTACCCTCACAGTGGGTGCGGGTCGTGACAACTAGTCATGATTAGTCATGATCATTCGTGCTAATCGAGAAGAATTTGTGGAAATACCTACGTATTCTATTTTGAAAATATTTATGATACTTAAAAACTACGTAGATTTTTTAAACAAATATCTTAAATACGTATATATTTAAAAATCATAATGTGAAACTACCTTTTTATTAGTCAAAATATTTTAAAGTAATACTTTGCAAATCTAAAAAATTATTCTTAGGGTTAAAACTAAATTGTAAAGATGAAATTTTGTAGTTCAAAAATCCTTAGATAAAATAATATGCAATAGTATATATATTTTTCCATAAATATTTTTAAAATATTAATCAAATTATTTTTATACAATTACAAGTTTGAAAATAATATTGTCACTAATAATACCAATGGCAAAATACTCATACCCATATACACTCATGAAATAAAATATTATTAATAATAATACTACTGTTAATAATAATAATAATAATAATAATAATAATAATAATAATCATAACCCTTAAAATATAACTATTCAGCTTCTTCCCCCCCTAAATTCATTACACAGAGAGAGAGAGAGAGAGATGGAGTTGGAGAGGTCGACAGAGAGAGAGAGAGTAGTCGAGAGAGAGGGGAAGAGTCAGGGGATTTTACCAGCGGGCTCCGGCGTCGTGGCCGACGGCGCTGGCGGTGGCTCGTGAAGGCAGCGGCGGAGGCTCGTGAAGGAGGCGGCCGGGCTAGCCGATGCTAGGGTTTGGTAGAGATAGCACAAGAAGTCGGAGGCGGAGGCGCGGGGGTCCAGATCTGGCGAGCGCGGCGGAGTACGGCACAGCTCCGTGGACAGGTTAGGCGGCGCGGGTGTACTCAAAGTGGAACGCCGCCGACTTAGAGACGGTGGCGGCTGGGCTCAGCCGAGGGGTTCCTCGGCACGGCGGAGGGATGCCTGGCGCGGCGGGGTTGCCGGCCAGTTGGGGTGGACGTATGGCGGTGCCGGAGGAAGGCGCGGCTCAATCCGGGGTCGGTCGAGGTGACAAGGCTGCGGCGATGTGGGAGCACGAACGGCGAAGGTGAGGGTCCCATCCCCTTCCTTTTTTGTCGGGGGGAAATTTTGGACGATGGTGGTGATGACGGGTTCAGGTTATGACGGCGGCAGTATTGGTGTGTTGGCGGAGATGTCGTGGATGTGGAGGGGGCTCTGGTGGTGGCAGTAGGGTTGATGGTGGATATGCGGCTGTGGCATTGACGGACACATGGTGGTCATCGATTTTGTCAGGGATGATGATGGTGGTGGGTTGGCCGGGAGGCATTCGGGAAGACGGAGGTGATGGGTCGATGGCGGGGACGATGGTCGGATGCTGGGGACTGAGGAGTCGATGGATTTTGTGGGGATGATGACGAAGATGGTGGTGGCGGTTTGGTTTAGGATTAATGCTTCCGGATGTGTCGGATACGATAAATTGTATAACAATAATGGAATAAAAATAGGTGGACACCGACACGGTGCACGGATACGACTATGGATGCATGGACACAATGCACATACACCCTTAGTTGTGGTGGAAATTTATGGATGTGTACCTCTCCTTATATAGGAAGTGGGAATTCCAGTTGGATAAGGATTAGGGAGGTTTAAATTCCCCCATAGATAATATCATAATTAAATTTAAATTATTTAAACTCGTTTAAAACCATTTTAAACTTAATGTTATTCAAAAATAATTCAGTAAAATCTTTTCTCACTTAATCAACATACTTTACTTAATATTTAAATTAAGCAACATTTTTAAAATATCTTTTTCGACATAACAAATAATGGCAATAATTAATTTCAAAAATTACTTTATATATTCGAAATATATTTTTATCAATAATAAACTAATTATAATTGGTTATTGAAAAATCGAGTGGACATGAAATAAATTCCGTATCACTCGCATACAATAATATATTTACGTGAAACAATAGTTTTCAGAACTACTACTTATATTTGCACCATTTAATAAAAATAACCTTTTTAAATAACATTTGCCAAAACTCGACGTGATGCAATAAATCAAATACTTATTTTTCTATACAAAAATTTCTTAAAATATTTGATTATAAAAATATATACTATTTCATAATTTCGCACGTGACGTACAAATACGAATGACACGAACTCGTACGCGACGTAAAATTACGAAAATAAAATCGATAAAAATCATAGTAGAAATTTTGGGGTTTTATATCCTATCCAACTTAAAAGAATTTCATCCTCGAAATTTAGAAGTAGCTAGGGTAGGTAGGGTCGAAGAAAGGACGGAGAGTTTAAGGCGAATATGTAGGCACATTCAGGGACAAAGGTCATAAGTGATAGGTCGGCTAGAGAAAATCCTAGTATAAGTGCCTTCGTCCTTCCAAAATAGGTGAAGGTGGAAGCAATAAAGAGATCAAAAGCGATATTACGAATACGTGATTCAAAGATGACCGAATAATTTCAAAAGATTTGTCAAGGCAGTCGTGGATGGGATTCTAGAGGTCAAGTTGTAATTATGTCCCATCCACGTAGAACAATAGGTAAAAGCGAACCAAAGTGCACTTGGTTGATCAGACGATCATGCACCGGTTCTGATTAGACAATATGTTAGTGAGCGCGCTCAATAGCATAAGTCATGAACAAGCTCGATAAATCAATGAGCTTGCAAAACTAAATTATAGTAGCAGTATTAGTCAAGGTGGTAAAATCATAGGCATGAGAGTTTATCGATAAGAAATTTAAGCAACGATTCGGAAACAGAATTCAGCAAGCAATTTGAACAACAATAAGAAAAAAATTGGTATAGTCTAGCAGAAATGTCATGGCATCCCAATCAATGTCTATATTCGAAAAAGACTATCATTTATCCAAGACGTGTAAGCTCACAACAATTTTCCAAATCTCAAAATTTTACTAGCTCGATACTCTTTATTCAAACTTTCATCGTTATATCTCGAATCGTCTTATCAATAGTAACTTTATACAGTCTCTTCAAATTCCATATTCCACAAAATTTAATTTTTCATAAAATATTTTTGTTTTCCTTAAATTGTAGTTTCTCCTCAATTTTGACTCACAAAAACTTTGGTTCCTTAAAACATATTCTCAATCATAAATCTCGTAACCTTAGTTCTAATCTTGATTATTTTGGAAAAATCATATACCTCATAATAAGTCTCAAACTTTTGGAATTTAATAAATTCCTCAATCATTTTTTTCCAAACCTATATACTTCTCAAATCAACTCTTCCTACTAGGAGTTCCGTGTCTACTGATATACGATCAATCCTTTGAGCATCACAATTCCTCATTCTCAAATTTTTGATTATTTCCTTGAAGACAATTTGTCAATTTATAATTCTTTCATATTTAATCGTATCTTTAATCTCCATAGTTTATTAAAAAAAAATTTCGCGCCACAGTATATTCCTCATATTCCTTTAATCTCCCATGTGGGATTCTCTAATCTAGTCGTAGAATTGAAGGGTGCCATAGAAATTTCATATACATATAAGGAAACCATAATAAACACGATTTGCATGAGTTACGGGAAGTCAAATAAAGTAAACATTTGGGTGAAGAATATGGCTAGGCTTCAATGGTCTTGGTAAGGGTTTGGATAATAATTACGGATTATTGTGCAAAAATAAAATTTAAGGGTCTAAGCAAATAAGATAAGGCACAAAAATAAAAGGCACGAGTTAGCAATCAACATAGAGCACAAGCTAAGCGTTTAAGGGATTAAGTTGATCACAATCATTTATGGGGTCAAAAGACTTGAGTCTTGGTTGAATCTCTTTCTGTGGTCATGAGTCGACATCATGGTAAAGGTTACAGTTTAGTCTTTGACCCAAAGTCATATCAAGAAAATAGAGTACAAGGAGATATGTTTTAGTGGCACGTGATATACCTAGATGAAGGTGGGCTCGTCTAGGTCTTGTATATAGAATTTGTTGGAAGAAAAAGTCTATTGTTGTGCTCCAAATATCAAAGTCATGATAGGGAACACCAATAGGTCTAGAATAAAAAGTGGGTTTTCATGAGGTACTAATTAATGCACAAAATAAAAAGATTAAAGCACGAAATAAAGATAATTTAGAAAATCTCGGAGATTAAAGTAAAATAAGTTAGGAACACAGTTTCTAGAGATAAAATAGTCTCATGGATAAGGGTATGGTCAAGGGAATGATTCAAATCATTTCTAAGTTTCAAATAATCAGATGGTCACGACAAAAAATCTAGATTTGTGGGAAGCTCGAGTGGGTTAAGGTTGAGATATGATCACATAGTTTAGTAGATGACTAACTATCCTTGAGTATTTACAACTATCATGGCCATGGGTGATATGTCACTAATGTGGACTACTCTATCTCCTTATGGCTATCTTGATTGTCTACCATTATAAGTCTAACTTCTTGAACTTGAGCCTTCACAAAAATTCTCAAAAAAATCTACCAAAATCTCTATTCATTATAATTCGTCCAACATAGTCATAACTTAAAATGTAAATTTCTTTAATCAATCTAAAATAACTTTTCATCATACCATTAATAACTTTTCCCATTCTTGTAATAAAACTCAATATTCAAATAATCCTATCAGTCGTCAACTCCCTTTTTTCCTTTTTTTTCCATAATCAAGGCTTTAAACTTGAAATCTAATATCAAAATAACTTTATATTTCATAGATCATATGACACAATTTAAAAGAAAATATTTTACCAAAATTTATCAATCATCCTCAAAATTTTGGTCAATCTTAATCCTACTTCAACATTTAAGAAAATTTAAGATCCTTTTCAAATCAAATTTATATCCAACAAAAGATGTATAGCTATAATAATTCATAAATATTTTCAAATACCTTCATAAATCAAATCAATTTGTCTTCTCGATCTAGCCATCCTCTTGTGTATACCACATTGTAATATCAAAATAAAATTCCACTATCCTTTGAAGGCGGTAATATGCTACTACCCAACTTAAAATTAACTAATCCTAAAGATCGTATAAATACTTTACAGCTCGAATAGAACCTCAATGCACATTAATTGTCAATGCAATCTTTCTAACCATGGGGTTGACCTATGAGCATATAATAGTGTAGTCATCTTTCTAACTGTCACTAAGCACGAAAAATAAGAATTTATGGTAGAAAGAGTTTATGCAGGATGCAAGTCAAGGAGGTCGAACGAGAGTTCGGAATTTGAAGTCAAGAAAGGATGTCAAGTAGGTGGATGAGATTCTAGACTCTAATCCTATATTGCAGGCTCGTTCGGTACAGTCATGTAACCGAAACGGCAAACTTGACCTGCATGGGCCACCACAAAAACATGTAATACCCCAGTCCCAAAATACTTAGGGCTAGATACGTATTAATGTCAGCTGTATACATACGAAGTATGCTCCAATGTATGGAAACCTTGTATGTATACATAAGCTGTGAAATGCAGTAATCTAAGACTAAATCTCATCCACAATGAAAAGAATAATAATATAAAATTAACTTGAATAATTATGGTTCAATCGTTGGGTGGAGACAAATCCACTACCAACAAATTTTAATAGGACAGAAATATACATGGATAGTAATTTGGTAGAGCGAAGGGGATGACGATCTAAGAGCAACATCTCGAAGAATAGAGCGCAAGTCATTGCCTTAGCTAGAGCACCTGCAGAAATCACAAGACACACCTGGAGAGATAACCAGGTCCTCAGAGGGACGTAACGAAATACATAAAGAACATGCCACATAACTGAATATATATACTATGTCATAAATCACAAGTAAAGTAAATAGTCCCACTCGTAACAAGATCCAATACCTCATCATCAAAATAGTGGACTACCCCTACAACCAAACAAGGACAAGGGGTAGTACACTATACCGCGATACGACATTGTCCCAAGCTACTAATGGGACGGGGTGATATGACATTGACGAGGGTTACCTGACCATTCTAATGTGTTTATGTAGTAAGAACAAACCTTCAACACGTGGACACTCTGGCTCAGGTGCAGGAACTCAGGCATGGTCCCATCAGGATACTACGGACCTCAAAGCATAACATTCCTCGAATGTCAGAGGCCAGCAGGAAATCAGGTATCCGGATCCAGGACCGTATCTCTCACGAAGATAATCGGCAATAGGAAAGTGCATAAGTGGCCCATACCTTAAGGAACTGTTCTTCCCACCCAATGCCTAACAGAGTCACATCCGTGACTCATATACCTCTACTAACTGCTAAGTCTCCTAACATGCCTATCCTAGCAGTTAGCCCTAATGCATGCACATGGGAGATCAACCCACACGCAAGAACCTCTATATGCAACTCATCTCACACATCTTCGGGGTACAACTGTGTCATGGTGTATGCGATACACTACAGAAGGTAGTCCCTTAACTCTAGGTTCATATGCAATCAATGGATAATAACAAAGTAAACTAATAATCACTGAGCAAGTAGTAAATCAGGAACTCTAAGACCCAGAAATAATGAATAGTGATATATAATAAATAAATTCAGACTGAATATAAACAGTTTAATGGCAAGGTATCTTGCCTGGTGTGTCGCCTGGTGTGGTGCGAGGATCTGACGATGTCTCAATAGTCCAATAGCCATGGTCGATAGGTAGAGGCCTGAAGTTGCGAGAATTAGAAGTAGAAAATAGTCATGATTAGTCACGATCAATCGTGCTAATCGAGGAAAATTTATGGAAATACATACGTATCCTATTTTGAAAATATTTATGATACTTAAAAACTACGTATAATTTTTAAACAAAATATCTTGAATACGTATATATTTAAAAATCATAATGTGAAACTACCTTTTTATTAGTCAAGATATTTTAAAGTAATACTTTGCAAATTTAGAAATTTATTCTTAGGGTTAAAACTAAATTGTAAAGATGAAATTTTGTAGTTCAAAAATCCTTAGATAAAATAGTATGCAATAGTATATATATTTTTCCACAAATATTTTTAAAATATTAATCAAATTATTTTTATACAATTAGAATTTTGAAAATAATATTGTCACTAATAATACCAATGGCAAAATACCCATACCCATATACACTCATAAAATAAAATATTAATAATAATAATACTACTGTTAATAATAATAATAATAATAATAATAATAATAATAATGATAATAATAACCCTTAAGATATCATGATTGGGATAAACCTTTACTAAGGAAATACTCAAGTTCTTCTTTAGGGATAACATCCTCCGCTGAAGGTACATTATTATGAGTATTGATATACTCATTGAGGGGATCATCATCTGGAAGAGGAGCCACAGTCTTGGCCGAGTTTGCCATGTAGGGTAATTCTTTAGGATTGGGAGGACGGGCATCAGTAGGTTCCTCCCGGGGTGTCTTGCTGAGAGTGATGGTCAATGGTTTGACCTTGTCAGGGTTCTTCTTTTTCACCTAAATTATGAGCGACATCGGAGTACTTTTTGGAGTGGTACGTCCTTTGACTCGGATGATCAGGGGACCATCATTGGAGGGTGAACTTGCTTCAGCTTCTTTGTCAGCTTCGTTGTCGTCATCGTTGGGGGGCTGAGATTGGTACAGTACTGAATCTCCATAGTTGGCTTCGATGCCCTTAAAATAATCGACATCGGCAAACTGTCTTCATGACACCGTCACTGTTGACATACTTGAAGCACTGGTGAAGTGTGGAAGGAACGATCATGTTCTCGTGTATCCATGGACGTCCCAACAAGACGTTGTAGGATACATTAGCATCGATCACATAGCAAGAAACCTCCGTTCAGAGATCACCGATCCGGCACTTGAGACGGATCTTGTCCAGCGGGTGGCTTCGACCAGCATTGAAAGCCATGATAGTTGTGTTGGTTGCAGATAGCTTGTGCAGATGGATTCCCAGAATTTGAAGCAAACTTCTAGGAATAATGGTGAGGGAGGATCCTGGATCGATGTGCATACGGTCCATCTGGATCGCCCCAATATACCCTATATATTACAGAGGTCTATCATGACAATTATTTTTGAGTAGCATGTCCTCCTGTGAAAAGGTGATGTTGGGCACCACTTCCATAGTACTGTGGCAATGGGAACAAGAGATAGGATCTTCAGTGGGGGCTTTGACTTCAGCGAGATAAGAGTCGGCATATAGTAATGCCTCACTTAAGGCATTTCGTGTTTCTTTGAAGAGTCGCAACAGATCGAATAGATACAACCTGGCAGGTGTATTGGCTAGCTATGCCAGTATGTCAAAGTTGTAGGGTCGATCCATGCCTTCGGGAGCTGGCGCCTTCAGAGATTTGTCAAACCGCGTCTCCTTCTGCTTGGCTTTGTCCGTAGTTGGAGGTTTAGACGGGCCGGCTTCTGAGCTTGTGGAGGCAGTAGAAGGTTGAGAAGGTACTACTTCTTCTTGTGCGGGGTTGTATGTCTGAAGATAAGTCTTCCTCGAACGCGTCTCGCCAGATAGAACCTCATAGATGGAAGAGGATACCATATGGCATCACTTGTATTTCTTGCCCCTTTTTGCTTTGGGAGGTACCACCCCCTACGTCACTTCTTGCACAAGATCCGGATGGACCCACTTGATCTCACCACGTTCAGTCGTGAGTGGCACCAAGGTTGAGTTGCGAGATGGCGGTAGGTTGACGACTTCTATTATTGCCTTGGAAATCGGGACCACACCATCTAGGACTTCTGTGGGAGAAAAGTCACCAAATAGAAGAGAGATCATGTTAGAAGATACGACCTTGTCTTCAGCTTCGAGGTTGATCACTTGGCTGTCGATAAGCTATTGTATCTTCTTTTTCAGGACGATGCAGTCCTTGGTGGAATGATGCACGTACTGATGATAGAGACAGTATTTGGGATCGTTGAGCTGGATCGCCTGTGCAGGACGTCGTGGTGGAGGCAATATAAGTTTATTACCTTTTGTCAATGTGTGAAAGATGGTAATGACATCATCTTCGTCAAAGAAGGTCTCCTTAGGCTTGTCGGAGGTGCCCTGAGAATTGTAAGCTCCTTTGGATGTGTCGACCTTCAGGACTTCTTTTCCTTTACCCCCACGAACAGGGATAGTTTGATGATGCTTGCCCTTGTCTTCGGATTTGGGTGTTTTCAACCCCAGTAGTTCCAAGTTAGGAACGTCGTTTTCAGCAGAATCAGCAGCCCCAATGAAAGCAGGCCAGGTATCATACATATGTATACCCAGACAAAACTTCACCGTAGGAAGGAAGTTATGTCGACAAGTATCCATAAGTTCTGAGTCTGGTATACCGAAGGGCATCTTCAGTGCTAGCCGCCTGAAGCGTTCGATGAAGGCGATGACAGACTCAGTCCTCTTTTGCTTGGTCTCGATGAGGGTGGACATACTAACATGCCTGCCACTTTCGTAAAACCTGTTAAGAAACAACCTCTCCAAGTCTTTAAATGAATTGATACATCCGTTAGGCAGACTGCAGAACCATTCGAAAGCTACCCCTGCAAGGTGCTAATAAACAGCTTCGACAAGAATGGATCGTCTCTAGGCAAGTATAGAGTCTGCATGTTGAAGTATGTCATGTGTTGACGAGGAGAAGTCAACCCGTCGAATTAATTCAGCATCAGTGGCTTGTAGTTAGGAGGGCAAGTAGCATTCTCCTACTCAGGGAGATACGATTGAGATATCCCCATCTTCTGAAGCTCTTCTTTGTGTGAGATGGTGTCGAGACGGGCGACCAGGGAATCAATTGCATCCTGTTGATTGAGCAGGTGTTGGAAAATGGCTACTGAACGGTTGTCAGGCGTCGTTGGCGAAGGACCACCCCCAGCATTTACAAGATTTGAAGGAGGCGCAACGGAATGATACTCCTTTTGTAGTAAAGGAGGGTTGTTGCTATGAGCCGGACTAGCATGAGCCAAGTCATTTTGTTGAGGTGGAGGAACAGCCCCAGCAGCTTGAACCGCCATGATACTGCTAAGCATATCAGTGATCATGGCGAATGTTGTTTCAAGACCCTCTAGCCGTTTGCTAGTCTGATCACTGGCTTCTTCAGGTCTTTCTTCGTCTGCCATGTATGTTGATAACATGCGAGAATGAACAGAGGAAACAGTACAACTGGTGTTGATACTATCTATCTCCGTGTGGATAAGTCCTTCATCTTCAGGTAGAGAAGGTTGATAGTCGCCATCAGATTCGGGGGGATCGTCGTCCTCTGGAAGGCTACCCCCAGTGTGAAGGTCATCAGCTTCAGACTCTGAGGGAATACTACCCCCAGCTTGGGAGTCTTCGTCATCCATACGGAATCTTGCCTTTGACCGAGTACCCATATAGACTCCTTCAGATGTGACAGCCTGTTGGCCATCTGTTAGTAGACTTCTTCTTCTTTTCGCTGAACTGAGAGAGAAAATTGGGTTCGTAGTCCACCGTCTTTGATTGGGGCTTCCGTAAGGGGACCCCATTAAGCCATGTTGGATGAAACACACAGTGGCTTTTCATCGTCAGAGAAATGCAGTCATCGAAATACGGACTTTCTCTGAGGCACTCTTATTGCTTTGGAGCAGCAACAGTTGATAACAATACTGGTGCACGGATGTGCACTATGAATTGTTATGTCCTCCCTCGCCTTACGCTTATGATTTTTCATGTCGCACAAGTCAACGGAAGGGAGTTTTGCCTTACAACCCATGTTGCATGCATCGTCGAGCTTTGCATGAGGGTTCGTAAGGAGAGTTGGCGCATCCAAATTTAGTTCACGTGCAGGGGCAACCCCCACATCTAAGTTCTGTGATGTCCTTGAAGACAGCCCCGTGCTATACGCGTTGGGGCTTATCTTTTGTTGTGGGCGCATAGGCCTTGGAGACTGGCCTTGGGCGCATGCTTCTTGACAGCATGTCTGAGCCTCCTTGATGTGGGCGCATAGTATGGATCCAGTGAGCCTGAGCGCATAGCCTTGGGCGCATGACCCTGGATGTCTAGTCTGTTGAAGACAGAAGCATTCCGGTTGGGGTTATGTGCCCAAACATCCCCTTGAGCGCATGGCTTTGGGCGCATGCTTGGTAGAGCAGCGTTATTTTCTCCCAATTTCGCCTCCTTCGTTTGTGAGCCTCGCTGGGTTTGCCCAGAGTATTGTACACCCCGATTTTTGGCATCGTAGTATTTTTCTTTGCCAAGTCTCAAGTGTCGAACACTCTGTTGTTGGTTGTGCAGGAAAGAAGTCACTGGACTAGTAGAGCCCAGAACGGTATGAGCCTTCTTCATTTGGGGAGCTTCTGTGAAAGAGTCATGCGCCAACGTGACAAAGTCCTCCAGTTGCATATCTGCTATGACACTAGCAGGATATGCACAGCGAGCCTTCGGAAGCCAAGTCTTGCGAGACTTGTTTGGCTTCGCTATTTTTTAGGGAGTAGAGCCATCCCTCGAGAGCATCTCTTCGAACGCCTGCTGATCGAACTTTATGATCAGCATCTTCTGCGTGCTCCCCACTTTGTCGGTATCGGATTGTGTCACCACCTTCTCGTCGGAGGAAAAAATAGTCCCCAGCAGAGTCGCCATTTTTGTGGACACACACAAAAAGAAGAAGAAAACGCTGTCTTTTCATTATTGGTGTAAGGTACCACAAATCGAGTACGCCTGAGAGATCCTGCGCTGAAGATCCCCGAGTACAAAAAAGGATTCTGGGGAATGGGACGATAGAGATCGAGCGACAGTTGCTTCTTTACTCCGTTGACACTCCGATTACAAAAGTGGGAGAAACCCTAAGAAAATTGCTAACTCTCGGCTCACTAGCAAGAAGTGCAGCAATTTGGCTCTTGAAAATGCTCTTCGTTCTGTGTTTTGAAGAGGGATGAGACCCCTTTTTATAGTCGTTCTTGAGCTGGTATGATGTTATGCGCCCACATAAGGAAAACACACTGGTTTTCATGTGGGCGCATAGTCCTGCCTTGGGCGCATAGGGTGTAGGCGCATGCAGGCTGCGAGATCGTGGGTTGGTCGTGGTGTTGACGTGGCCGCATGCTTTAGTGCACGACTGCTCGTGGAGACTGACGTGGCCGTGCACTTCGGTGCACGTTTTGATCATAGCTTTGACCGAGTCAGGCTTCGGCGTATAGCCCTGTTTCAGGCTATGCGCCCTCCTTCACAGGGGGTGGCTTGGGCGCATAGAGCTTCACATGCTTGGGCGCATAGATCTTCATAGGATGATGGGCGCATAGGAGCTTCACAGGGTGACTTGAGCACATAGGAGTTTCACTTGGGCGCATATGTCCTCTTTTGGTTTGGGCGCATAAGGCTTTATTTGCTGAAATTTTTATGCTTCTACAGAGTCACATGTAGGATATGGACTCGCATAGTTGGCACACGTATGGGACATGCGACGGATAAGATATAACTGCTAATAGAATTTGCATGATTAGTAGACTTGACAGTTATTAGAGGTTTATTAGAGATGACACAAATAAGCATCGGGTGGGAAGGATAATTCCTTAACGTATGGGCCAAGTATACACTTCCCTTTTGTACCCGGAAGCTCCGTTGGAGATACGAGCCTGATTACCCATTTTATTGTTCCTGCTGGCCTCTGACGTTCGAGGAATGTCATGCTTTGAGAACTATATTGCCCAGAAAGGAGGCTATGCCAATCCCATTATAGCCAGAGTGCCTATGCGTTGAAGGTTTGTTCTTAACTGCATATCACAGTAGAATGTTTAGGAGCCCTGTTGCATTCATTCATTTATATACTCAGTTTATGTGGCATATTTTTCTGTATCCTGGGGACCTGGTGATCTCTCCAGGCTTAGACGACCAGGACTACCCTCAGGAGTACGGCTCAGCTTTGGATCCTTCGTTCTCAATTGAGGATGTTTCACCTTCCGAGTTCTAGTTATCTTGCTTTAGTGGACATGACATTGCTACCTTTTAGTTTGCTTTATTTTTCCTTTTTTTATTTTATTATTAGGAGGTCGGACTCCAGTATTCTCAGACTCTTTTTCATTGTTATTTGGTAGTAGATTTATCTCCACCCAGCTATATTATCATTTGACTCTCTTATTTATTTATTTGAACTATTTCTTTTATATTGTGTTTTGTGGATGAGATGTAGAATTCCCTATGATTGTGATAGTAGAAATAGGTTACAGTTTATGTGTATGTATAGGGATTCCATATATTGGAGTATTCTTCGTATGCATACAATTGGTATGTTACGTATGCCTAATCCTATTGGGACTAGGGTGTTATAAGATCAAAATGATGAAATTAGGACATAGTTTTAATAATATCTGAAAAACTACGCATACCTGAAATTACTTCAACTTAGTGGTCATACCTCGCCAATGCGCTGCTGGTTGCCATGAACCCGCAGTCTCCATATTTCAGATAAATGGCTGCAGTACGCATCTGCCTTGCCATTGTAAGTCACCAATTTCTTCCAACTTTATCCGTAGGAATTTTCAAAGGAGCTTCCAAAAATTTAAACAAGTTCAAGTTTATCATGATAGGAAAAGGGTGTAGGTATCCGTCCTTTACGTATAAGTATAGATTCTTAAGAATCAAACTATTGATTAGAAAGAAAATGACCGAAGCCAAGATAACCATAAATTTTCTAATCCCTATTTCACGGATACTCAATGATTGAGGGAAAAACTTATATACTTTGAATAATGAAAAACTAACTCGAGATACGAATAATAGAAACTGTCCTTTACGTATAAGTATCAATTCTTGTGCTTGGTTCGTCACCATAAACTTCTGAAATATAGGCATATATGTGGTGAATAAATCTTCTTGGAGCAACATGGCATGATGCACCAGTATCTATCCACCAGTCGACGTCAATACTAGTTGAGTCAACCTGCACAATCATGGCAACAAATTTAGCCCTACCTTGTTCTTTCAGTTTAGGCGTAGATCTGCAGTCTTTTCGTAAGTGGCCCTTCTTGCCACAGTTGAAACAAGCCCTATTACCCATAAGCTTTGGCTTGAACGAAGCTGACTTCACCTTCAAATAGTTGAAGTCATTATTCTTGTTGTGAGAAGCCTTTTCCTTCCCCTTGGAGTTTCCAACTTGCACCAAGTTGGCCTTGGCCATCTGTGTGGACAACGTGTCCACTTTGAGTTGAGCCCTTAACTCGTCTTCAACATAGATCCAGTACAGGAGGCACTCAAGATCTACATTCATCTTCTTACGGTACTTGTTCGTAATATAGTTGCTCCACCCAGGTGGGAGCTTGGAGACAATACCATCGACAATGAAAACATCGACTAGGGGCATGCTATCATCCTCAAGTTTTTGATACAACTTGAGAAATTCCATGACTTGAGGTAATATTGTCTTTCCAACCTCAAATCATATCTTTCAGACCTTTTTAGTCACGTGGATCTTATTCCTGTTCTCATCAGACTTACAGTACTTCTCCAGAGACTCCCAAACGTCCTTTGTCTGGACCGTCTTGCTGTATGGCTCCGCTAGAGAATCCTCGATGGAGTTCAGTATCAGCAACTTGCAAACTTTGTTGTCTCTTCTCCACTTCGACTGCAAAGCAGTGGCTCAGCGACCCTCCAAACATTTTCATCCTGTAGAATTACAGGCTCTGGATCTGCCAATACATAGTCCATGTTTATGATTTAAAGATTAAGGGTAACCTTTATCTTTCAGATGTTATAATGCTCGTCGTTAAACTCAAGTTTGTTAAAACTTGTATCGAGAAGGTTTGCACGGTTGTTCTCCATCGGATCTGAATTTTGCTTTGAGATTGTTAGTCTCGAGACAAATCTAGATGGAAGAACTGTCAGAAACAAAGATCTCACGCAACAAGTTTGCTTATCTGTTTTGAATTAGAAGTTGTAAATAAGACTTCCAAGATTTTACGCAAACAAATTTGCTTCTCTTAAAGAACTCGAATCCAACGAAAAACCCTATTAAATTCCGGTTGTAACTTTCTCTTTTCTGTTACAAACTAACAGAACATAATTCTCGTTCTTCCTTGCAATCGCAGTTATAAACAGACAAAACGGATTATAATTTGCAGAAGACTAGCAGAAGAAGAAGATATAACACTTGCTGGGGTGATGAAGAGCACCATTTCTCAAAGCAAAATTCTTTCTCACGCAATCTGCTCATAGCAACCAGCAAGTTCTTTCAGAACTTCTGGAATGCTCGTTGTCACCTCCTTTCTAGACTCGCACGAACTCCTCTTGACTCCAATGGCGGCAACAACAAAGCTCTTTTCGTCTCTTAATTTCGAAGTCTGTTCTTAAATGGGCACGAAGAGAGTATTTATAGAGATAAGCAGAAACCCTAACTTTAATCATGGCTGCCAACTTATTATGGAAAGAGAGATACAAATTAAATTCAAATCATATAAAATCCGAATTTGAATCAATGACCAAATCTTTCCATAACCATTCAAATCCCGTAATCAGCGGAAACATACGCCAACCATACTGTATGCACATATGTGCCCTAATAATATAGTCGCAGCTGCTCTTGTGCACATAAACCAGTAGCGTAGCAGTCCATGCGTACAGCCTTGCAGCGGCGCATGCGAGCAACACGCATAGCCCATGCATACACCCGCACCTATGCCCACTTATGCAACAAGCACAACAAATGCGCATAAGCGCTATATGACAACGCTGACGTGCTAAATACAAAGTGTGCCAACAAAGTGCCATTTTGCGCCCTTGAGCCCGAGTCTGAGTCGCTATGCCCCTTTGGAGCTTAGCCACTAAGGAAATTTCCTATAAGTGTGACAAAAAGCATAAATGCCTTCTACGAGGAGCTAATCCTTTTTACTCCTAGAAAAATACCCCCACATGACACCTACATGTGTACAGTACCTCATCCTAACATCGTGTCCCATTTTCCGTTGCGACACGGGGAGCACGGTTAAGAAACAGTGTCACTATCGATTGGTCGGGTCGATTGAATCAAGATCATTTTCTCATTATGAATCGGCTTCTTCAAAATCAAGTCCCATATTCAGCGGGTTACATTTCGAGGAAAGACTCTGCAGCTGAGTCATGAAGGACCTCACATTACTTTATTTTTCATGTCGTACTTGCTTCTTTGGTTGCAGTTTTATGAACGTATTTTCATGAATGTTTTCGATGGATTTTCATTGCTTTTGTTCCTCAAACTTCGTATTTTATATCAAATTTAGTAGAGAAGGGTAGCATATTGATCCATTGCTTTTGTAATTTCTGGTGATCGTGTAGGCGGCGTCTAGCGCAACAGATCTTCTTTCCTCCGCTTCAAATCAAATCAAGGTGAGTAGCTATACCCTTCTCCCTCTTGACCCTCTTGTTCTCTAAATCAATCGATAAAAATGCTACTTGAAGATACAATGACACAAATGCTTATTTTTCAATGAACTGTTGCACGATTTCTTACACACATGTTATAGAATTGTTATGCCATGAAACTGTTACATGCTTACTTATGTTAACCATTATAGAACTGTGCTAAGCAAAGATCAAATTGATTAAATGAATGTTGCAATGACATTACGGAACATGCCTTTGAAAACTAGTTTAGCTTAGCGCGGTCATGGGCAACTTGTACACAAGGTCGATTATTCCTTCGGACGGTATTCCGGAGCCACGGGACTGATTCGGCCTCGGAAGAAAGACGATAGCTATGCTGGATGTATGTTGTAGGTATTCGAGGGCTTTCAACGGGGCTCCTTAACCGCACTGAAGGACCCCCGTTTAAACCAAGCTATATGTCCAGGATGGCTTGTCATGCTAGTAACCTTCACAAATATACACTATTTTAGCTATTGATATAACCATGATAGGAAAGAATATGGTAAGTTTAATGCATCACCGGCACGCTCTGCCGTGGGTAAGTTCCAATGTAGTTTATATTATTATATCTATCAAATATTATATGCAAATCAACTAAGATGGCCAGAAAGATCATTAAATATATTGCATGCCTCATATAACTTGTTGAACCAAATGAGAGTGTGAAATTTAAGTAGTCACTCTCTAGTACACGTCAATGTCTGATCCTTGCTTTCCACAAGTGCCACGAACCAGGAAAACAAGCCAAGGAACTGAAGGCGACAATTAGAACATTTTGAAGCCTTACTAGTGTACGAAGGTGATAGAAGGTGTTTTTAAATATTTTTGTTGTATAAATGGGGATGGGTTGACTCCCCTCGATAGAACGTATTTTTAAATATTTTTGTTGTATAAAAGGGTGTGGTGTTATGGTTATATACTAAAAGCATCACTTTTGTATTAATTTTATTTCCTTAAATTTTGAATGAGAATCATATGGGCAAATGTTTGCATATTGTATTTGTTGCAAGTGTTAATGCAAGTGTTTGATATTCTATATTGTAGATAATATGGTGTGGTGTCACACAGCTAGATGGACTTGGACAATCCATTGGAAAGGTTGTAGTGTAATCTGGTATTAGTCTATCTTGACTACAGGTTTACACTAGTACACTTTGTGTGCATTGAACAGGACCACTTGAGGTTATTCTCTTTGTACTGACTACATAATTGAACAAACACGTCTATTATTATGGATGCTTGTGCTCTTAATTCGGATATAATAACAGACATGTATATGCAGTGCGCATTACTTTAACTCATAAAAGAGTGAGATTTATTATGGGTCAACAACCTCTATGAATTGGGGAATAATATTGTATGTATGATGGAATGTTGATTATAAAAGGAATCCATGTCCCGATATGTCGGGTTGATGATGTCCCCTTAAGGAGCTCATAAGGATTGTCATATAAACCTTGCAGTTGGATTATATCTGACATGACAAATAAAGTTGAGTGGTACTACTTAAGGATAAATGATGTCGATCAATATAGTTGTCAGTAACTTAATTTGATCGACGGACATTCGATATCATAACATGGGTAGCCAAACGAGCATATAATAAAAGGAGCCCATAATCATAATTTGGGATTAGGAAGGTAGTGCAACAATAGCTCTCTAATGGACCGAGCTATTATCAATGGGCATGGGTTGTGTGTTCGGGCTGAACACGGGATACACAGATCCGTTAGGAGACCTAACCCTAATTTCTCTTCATAATCCCTGTCGTAGCCTTATATCTATCCTCTATTCTCTGGCCGTCATAATATCAACAGAAAAGAAGCTTTCTCTAAATGCTTGATTTACGTAAGGAGAGAAAGGGATGGCTGCCAAGGAGAAGAAAAGGTTAGGAGATCGTCGCCCACACGACGTCCAACCCGAGGAAGGAATACGTGCAGAAGATCTTGGGGTCGTGACTACTTGAGATTACTAGGAACTGTTGTCTTCTTTCCGCCGCTGGTATAATTCGTGAACCCTAGTTTTCGCCTATGAAGGGTTAGAACACATTTATATCTGTTTAACTTTCTATCGATCAATACGCACACCAAACTAGGGTCTTGGGAATCCCCAGTTCCATGAGATGGGTCGACTCCCCTCGATAGAAGGTGTTTTTAAATATTTTTCTTGTATCAAAAGGGATGTAATATATGGAACAACTATTTCATTAGCGTTCATTTTGTATTTGAGTCAAGTTGTAAGCCCGTACGACAACTATTGTAATAGAGTCTTGTAAATAATGTTCATTATCAATGAAATAAAGTTTCTTTCTGTTTCGAATGTGTTGTTTAATTTCTCTATGTACTCTATTAGATGTTGTGTTTTAGATAACCTTATGAAACTGCCTTGTGCGAGTGCAACTTAGGCTCGCACGGCATCACGTCCGGGGGATGACTATTGATTCTTCGAAATCGAGACATGACATAATGGTATCAGAGCACGGCTTTACATCCTTTGGCCTTCCGTCCTGAGTCTCGAAACCTTTAACCTCGTGCCGATGAGATAATTTGTTTCATACAGTGAGTTTGTAATATTTTCTGAGACTAATATGAGTTGTCTTCATATTTTATAAGTTGTAGAACCCGCGGCCACGAATAAAGAGAGTGCTTCGAGTTGCTCTAGTAGCCAAGAACCTCGAATGCCCCATAGAACGGAAGATGTGCATGTTGGAAGCACAACAACGGCAAGCCGATGCAAATCAATATCAGAATGAGCATCACCAACGGCAAGTTGAGAATCAGCAAAGATAGACTGAAGCATGACAGACTCAGTTTGAGACCTGATTCAAGGCGCAATTCAAGTTGCAACAAAAGCAGCTTGATACTCTTCAGAAGATTGTCCAGACAATTGTGGCCAACAGCAACTCTGCTGTTCAACATGGACAAAAGTTGAAAAACTTTTTGTATTGATTTGAACTAGAAAAGTACAAAAGAAGTCCTAAACAGAAGATCTAAATACAGGTTTGTAGAAGCATAAAAAAATCCCAGCTGAAGACATTCCTTTGCCAAAGCGCAGAAGATGCAAAAGACTCATGCTCAGTGCTAAAAAGACAAAATAGAAGATATGGAGAGAAGTCCCTTCATTATCATGCCTACCAAAGTCTAGTACAGACACATCAGGACCATACATAAGGGACTAATTATGTTCTTCTATAAAGGATCTAGTAAAGATTCGACAGAAGCCTAGAGGGATCTACAAGGGATGTAATCTTCATCGAAGCGCAGCCTTCCTTCTTCTTGATACACGCACTGGAGTATTGACCTCCACCAAAGCATGTTCTGATATTCTAGTGGGCACAGCCTCTCAGAAGCATATCAGCAAACCGACACTTTGAAGAAGCCAAGGCCTTCAAGACCTGAGGCATAGCGACCTCCCTACGCCAAACTCAGAAACAAGATGGTGGTAGGCCCCCTCCCCTTCTTTTACTCCAAAAGCCAGTGGCTGCACTCCAGAGGTGCAGCTATCTGCCTGCCAATCACAGACGTGCAAGGATGTCATACCCTTCCCTTCGCAGCCAACGCCTTCACTATTCAGAAGCACAGCTACTTACCTGCGTCCGCATAAGGTGCAGGATGGTGATATGCTCACACCATCTCCATTCCCATGGTACAGTCGTCTGCTTCGGATCAGAAGCTTAAGTCACTTCTCTACAAGAGACTTGGGAACTCCCATCGCAACCAATGCAAGTCAACCTGTTGCTCCAAAAGCACAGTAACCTCGTCAACCTGAAGCACAAGCCTATTTATCGCCTACAGCACAATAACTGTGGTAGTCCAAAACACAGCTTCAAAAGTTGCTCCATACATACAGAAGTCTCCTCGTCATTCGAAGCCAAGTCCACTCGTCGCCTGAAATCACAGAGGTTCCATCGTCGCCAGAAGCTCGATCTACTCGTCGCCCCAGAAGCGTAGCAGAACTTAGTTTCCACCAGAGGCGCAGGAAGCGTGGGTCTACCCCAATTGGTTTGTTTAAATTGCCTCTTGCAGAGAAGATTAGGATTAAATCATGATTGATATCATATCAGATTGATTTAAATCTTAAACGAGGATCAATTAGACTCCAAATCTAGGATAAAATCCCAAGATTTGTTCGGCTGTATCCGAGCAAGCAAATCGGCACGTGCCACGTGTCACCTCCTTCGGTTATGTTTACAACCACCAAAGACCACCTTTGAGGGGAATCTCGATGTCCGTCACGTGTCAGCACCGCAGAAGCCCGTACCGTACAATGACGACAGATTCTTTCATATCTCAGGAACCCTAATGCACATCGTATATGTGCTCGGTTCTCTATAAATAGAAGGAGTTCTTCTTCCACCAAGAAGAGGGAGAAAAGAGGAAAAAAAATAGAGAGGGAACATTGACAATCGACAATCTTCAAAGGAGCAACGATCTCCATCACGAAGAGTCGACCACCCTCATCCACCTATCAACCAAAGAACCAACCAACCAACCATCTTCAAGGGATCTTCTCATCCAGACGTGTCACGACCCGCACCCTAGAGTTAGGGCACGAGAACGTAACAACGTCCAGCCTACGCCGCAGTGTCGGCGGTAGAACGCTGTCCTAGGTCTCAATGCATCTAACAGTATAAGATTAAACAGTTTATACTCCCCGAATGGGGGTGACATAGCAGATACAGTCTCAATCACAACTAAGGTAGAGCAAGATAAAAGATAGGTAAAACATAAAATCCAAAAGAGATACAGCAGATAGAAGCCTAAGTGTCTAAGATACACAAATCCAGAAATACATCTCAAAGCTCAAATACAGTAATCCATAAAATAAATACAACTCCAGACAACTGAAAATAGCTAACTAAACAACCTCTAATGTGTCTCCTCTAGGCTAGCAGGCAACCTCGAGACTATCTGTAAAATTTATCAACATGTCCAGTCAGGACAGGAGTGAGCACAATACATCTCAACAAGTCATAACAGGAAAGGAAATGTAATCATGCTACAGAATAAAATACAGGATCTGAAGAAATAGCATAATGTAAAAGAGAGACTGTAAGTAAATATCTATGATATATATAAAGAGAGACAGTGCTAGTGATTCAGAGTACTGCATAAACATGTGAATGGCTAAGGACTGATTCATGATTACACTACTGGAAATTGATTCATGATTACACTACTTGGATTTATTCACATGTTCACTTATACTCCCCCATCCCCAATCAATACACAAGGATCCATTCAAGTTACGTTAAGATTCATGATTATACTACGTTGCCCATAAAGGGTGATTCATGAATTGATTCGTGAAGGCTCGGTGATCATGAGGGTACATGAGTCACTAGCTGATTCCCGAAGATTCATGATGATAGAAGCATATGATATGTGATGTAAGTGAAACACACATGACAAAAGTATCTGATGCTCCCGAGAGGGATAACATCTCATGAAGGGATCCATATAGTACCAATCCGTGTTACCAACGTGTCAGCATCAAGTAAGATGGTCTAAAGTAAGAAATATAATCCTAAACATGATATAAAATGATCAGAAAATATACTCGCCTGATAACCTGAACAGCTGATAGGTAAAGGGGTCCAACTGAAGCCACAGAGTCCTATTTAAAGTAACACAGGTTACAAGGTGTTCAAGTTGTAATAAATAAATCTCTACAAACAATCTATTTTATTCTAGGTTCTTCTAAGTCTAAACAATTCTAGGTCAACTCCGGTCAATAATCTAGTCAAACTAGGTCAAGTGTTGACTTATAGTTGACTTTGGGTCAACTGGTCAACTCTGGTCAACAGGGTAAATTCTAGTCTAATTATTAAAGATATAAAGTGTACTTCGTTATTCGTACGTCGAAACTTACGACACACAATCGAGATAAGAAGATCAATGGTAAGGTTGATAATCTTATTATAGTGATCCACGTGTTCATCTTGTCAATTTCAGCGATGTGAGATCACTGGAATTGACTGATCTCGGTTTCGTTGTACTAATCCCGAAATACGAACATTATAAGAATTAATTATTAATAAATTATAAAAAGGTTAAACACAGAGAATTTATCAACAAACATTGTCGGACGATAAAATAGACATCGCCAACGTGTCCAGAATGGTCAAATCAGCTAGGATAGCCTATATATCGGTCCAATTTGGACACAAGGGCAAAAGGTAATTTCGGGTCAAAACGGTGTCCGTGTCGGAGCCGTTTTGCACCGCAAGAAAACAAGTCTATAAAAGATAACAAATTATATGTCCATGAAACCAGAATAACGATACGAACCCAACGGTATCTTTAGAATTGGATTCCGTTGACCCGATCTCAATTTGGTCCGTTGACCAAAACTTGGAATTCCGGTTTACACGAAAATACGTGCCGGAGCCAAAGTTCTCAAAACTCAGCAAACTACATGTCAACGAGTCCAGAATGACGATACGAACCCAACGGTATATCCGAAATTGGATTCCGATGAGCCGATCTCAAAATGACCCGTTGACCCGGATATTGGTATCCGACTTGCACCGAAATGCGTGTCTGATCCAATGTCCACCAAAACCTAGCAAATTATATGTCAATGAGTCCAGAATGATGATACGAACTCAACGGTATATCCGAAATTGGATTCCGATCAGTCGACGTCAAAAAGTCCCGTTGACCAAGAATGTGGGACCCACTTTGCACCGAAAAACGTGCCAGGGCCCACGTTCTCCAAATCTAATAAATTTTATATGAAAATATGCCAGAACGACGCCACGAGTCTAATGGTGGTGTCAGAAATAAAATCTGGAGTCCCGTGTTCAAAAATAGAATTTTACAAGTTGGAAATTACGAATTCGGACAGCCAACTTTGGCGTCGAATTCAACCAATCAAACGAGCTCACAATGAAACGAAACTGGAGGGGTAGTAAGAGGGTTATACCAGCTTCGCACAGGAACTGGTAGCACGCCAAAAGGAGCAGCGGTGGAGGAGATACAAGCTGACGAAGTTGGCCCCGTGAAACTGTCTAAATTTAATACAATTTAAACGGTCAACTTGGTGGCCGGTTTTGATGTATCAAACGATAAAATTAACGGACGAAAATTGACAGGGGTGAAGGTGGATATACCGAAATTGTGACGGAGAGATGAAATCGCCGATCCAACGGTCGGATTTTCGGGAAAATGTGCGCAAAGTTACTGCGACGGAACGCGTATTCAGCCTCGTTCCCGAGCTCGTCACGATGGGACGTCGTGCAAAACGCACAAATCGCCTCGACGGCGCGTCCCGGAGGACGGTGGCCGTCAGGGGACCGCTCGCCGGCGTGGGGCACGTGCCCAGGGTGGCCACAGCGGCCGTGTGGCGGTACGGCGACGTACGACGGCAGCCCGCGCGTGCGCACGTGCGCGCCATGCAAGTGCAGCTGCTGCTGCTGCCGGGCTCGCGTGGCCTGGCCGGCGACGTTGGGGGCTGCGCGGCCAAGGGGCGGCCGCCACGACGAGATGGAGGCTTGGTTGCTCGGGGCCTGGTGGCGGATGGTGGTGCGGATAGGTGGTAGTGGTGGTCATGGTTGTATGATGGGAAGGAGGAGGAGGAATGAAGGAGCTGATGTTGGAGGAGAGGTGGCGCGGGCTCGACCAGGGTGGCCGGAGCCACGCGAGATGGTGGTCGGGCTAGGCTGAGTGTGGGGGTGGTGCAATGGTGGTGGTGGCGGATGTAGTTGCTGCTGTTGGAGAGTTTGTGTGGGAAAAAATTATTAGGAAAAGAGAGAGAGACATAAGAGTGAATAGTAATAAATGAGAGGGAGAGAGAGAAAGGTGTTATCCTACATTAAAGTTAGGGCCGGCCACACTTTGCTGTGAGTGGGATGGAGGGAAATGGATGGTGAGGATTTTATTGGAGAATCAATGGCTAGATTGGAATATAGGGAAAAATAGGTAATTCGAATAGGGATTTAAATAAATAGAAATTTCAATAAATATTGAAATAGGTAGATAGGGTATTAAATATTATTTTTGGACACGAAAAAATGAGGGTGTCCCGATGGAGGGTAACACAAAGCTGGACTGGACTCGGTGGAGCCGGATTGGATCAAAACCAGACATTATGCAATAATCGAATTAAAAATTAGACGTTGATGATCATGGGTAAATAAGTAGCACATGGGAATTCCAATAAATGGGACACAAGTGGCGGACGGGTAGTAGGCTCAATGTGGACCATGTCCATAATTGGGGCTGACAGGTTTTGGTCGACAGGGGACCCACAAATCAAGTTGGAAGATGAATGTGACACCGTGGGGTAAAATAAAATCGGGTCACGTGTCAGGAAAGTTGTGCGAAGCAAATGGAGCACAAGATGGCGTGTCGGAGTGGGACACGAAGGTCATGGGCGACGAGCGTCTCGAGTAGATCAATCATCGGAAGTTGGTTTCAAGAAACTGACTGGTCTTGCGCTCCCAAATTAAAAGTCACGGTAACGTGCTAATAATTATCAAGGAAAAGAGTGGGAAAATAATTAATGATCAAATGGTATAAATCGACCCGAAGTTCAGCGAAGCAAAAAGAGCACAAGGGAACAAGTTTGAGTGGGACACTATATACCATCATGAAGGTAATCATGTCCACTCCAAAACTCGTGAAAAAGATTTCCAGAGTTGAACATCCCTGACACTCCAAATATCAAAGGCACGGAAAAGTACACTTAAGGAAAAATAACAGAATAATTTATTTATCGAAAACAATCAATCAGAAAATAAAATTAAAAAAAAATAAACCCGAAATTTAGGGTGCTCACATCCTACCCACCTTATAAAAATTTCGTCCTCGAAATTAAAATTGTTCATACTCCTTCTAGGTCAAACCCCCACAATCAAGCCCAGAACTCAAACAAATCACACCATCAAAAGGACGGCATACAGGGTCATGGCATACGGTGGTAGTAAGTCTCATCTAGGTATACTAGTCATGCTAACCAAACGGTTATAGGGTATTAAAACACACAAGCAATCCAGGGTGCTAAAATAGAAAAGTTACAGAATAACAAGTCATCAAAACTGTAAGGCGGTCTACCATCCTATATAAAAACTGGTACTTATCAAATTAAAATAAAGGCAACTACCAATTATCTATAAAGGGTACAGAAAAATCAAATTCAAAAATTTAGGAATTGAAAATCACTTGCATTGAAATCCAATCACAATATATATAGAGAGAGGGCATTGGAGAGGGAAAACTAGCATTATGTAAGGTTATGTGGTTTGTGTGTGTATGGGTGTATGTGAACAGGTCAATATGGTTATATATAGTAGGCATGTGTGTACGTGAATATACATGAAAGTGTATATGAGGATTTGGGTTTCAAAACAATAGCTATCCTGTTACACTACTCATGGCATATGGGTTAACAATCTACAATACGCAACTTATTTACTCATAACATGCATGGCTAACCATATATATATATATATATATATATATATATATATATATATATATATATCAAAAGGCAGGGACTTAGTTATGTATCTATATACATTATAACATGTATGCATAACTCTATATATATATATATTTTTTTTTTTTTTTATGCATAACTCTATATATATCTATACAGGTATATGAACATAACATAGAGGGGAAGGGTTAGGTTACATGACAGTGTATACCAAGTTAGGGTGTGTGTGTCTTTGTACAGGGTTATAGCTTAGTATTGAAGGGTTAAACCCAGTTTTAGTTCAGCATTTACATGCAAAGTCTAAAATAAGCTAACATTTAAAACAGTGAATTATTAACATAATGCAGTCTCAGATTTTAGGGTTTTGAAACATCACAACCAATCTCAACGCTCCCAATACATCCAACATGATATAAATGAAACCCTAACATAATATCCATACATTTATCTATGCATACAGTTCAATATTACATGTTAAATCTGAAATTGAACTAAACATGGAAATCAATGTAAAAATGTTAACTTGTAACTAGTTTTCAGGATTTTGGAGAAATTTGCACATCAAAACCAACTCAATGTTTATCACAACCTATCATGTAAGAATATGAAACCTAACATTATATCCCTACAACAACAATGTACACAGCTCTAAATATTTTATTTAAAACAACAATTTGAACTAACATTTAAAATCCCGTATTAAGGGTTAATATGTACACAGTCTTAGATTTGACAATTTTAACACAACTTAGCCAATTTCTTTAAAAAAATTAACCCTGTATATAACATACATGTGCAGTGATATAAACAAAATTATTATCATGAAATTTATATTTGAATTACGAATTTAAACTGGAAAAGCAGAAAACCAGAAATATTGGGGTTTTGAAAATTTAAACATTAACGACATATTAATATGTATTTAGCTAGGTGGGAAATCAAGTGTAGCATGCATACGTGTTAAGCAAGGTGTCCACTATATACATTTATATATATATTCTCATGTCCCAATATAAAAATTTAATTCTACGTTAAGACCAACAATTAGATTCGTACCAAGATTGCAAGTAGGTAATTGACGTAATCAAGACAGTTTTATTATTATTAATACCAGAATAATAGCAAGAAGAAATAACGATAAAATCTGTTTTGCTTATCTGTTTAAAGAAGAACCATTTTGAAACCCAGAGCTAAATTATCAAGTCCAAGATAAGGTCTAGCAAAGTCATCAATTTATTGTATTATGTAGAATCTCATAGCAAGAAGTTACACAAGCTACTCCTAAGTAAACATTGAGAAGCAACAAAACCAAACAACAATAATTCTTTTTTTTTTGAATGACTGAAACAAAAGTAGCAAAATATGTTCAAAAATATTTAAGGTACAATCTGATAATTATATGCGTCTATCCAAAATCATGGTGCTCTAAATCCCCGTCATACTAGTAAGCAAGGCTACGATAATCACAAAGTCCTCGACTTTGGCACATACCTCTAGAATCGTGGTATTTAACATTTTCGCGATGCCGCTAGCTTGGCTGCGAAAACCTTAAATTCCCACACCCGAAAAATATATCCAAGTCAGACTATATGTCCTCACCATGCTGACTAACGTGACCGTAGAAGACTAGATTTCCATACTTAGATGACCGAGCCCATATAATTTCTTCTTGACAAAAATTAAATTAAATCAACAATGAATACCTAAAAATTAAATCAAATTTATCAACGAACATCAAAATTCGAAAATGAACAAAATCCATCAAAATACAAACTCGGATGCAACAACTATCATCAAGATTCAAAATTCGACAAGCATCCATCAAAATCAACAAATACAAACTCAATTTCAACCATAATCCATCAAAATCAAATTCAACAACAGAAAGTAAAGATAAATCAAATCAAGGAAAAAAGGGTTTTCAAATCGAAGTTAAAATAAGATTCTCAAGGGTCGTCCCAGGAATCTCTCAAGGGATCCTAACTGTGATTGAGTACCTTCAAAATATATCATATTCCTACTGCAGGCTGTAGTGGTACTCTAGTTCGAATACCACTACATAAACTCGACCTGCATGGGCTACCACTAAAAACGTGTCACGACCCGCACCCTAGAGTTAGGGCACGAGAACGTAACAACGCCCAGCCTACGCCGCAGTGTCGGCGGTAGAACGCTGTCCTAGGTCTCAATGCATCTAATAGTATAAGACTAAACAGTTTATACTCCCTGAATGGGGGTGACATAGCAGATACAGTCTCAATCACAACTAAGGTAGAGCAAGATAAAAGATAGGTAAAACATGAAATCCAAAAGAGATACAGCAGATAGAAGCCTAAGTGTCTAAGATACACAAATCCAGAAATACATCTCAAAGCTCAAATACAGTAATCCATAAAATAAATACAACTCCAGACAACTGAAAATAGCTAACTAAACAACCTCTAATGTGTCTCCTCTAGGCTAGCAGGCAACCTCCAGGCTATCTGTAAAATTTATCAACAGGTCCAGTCAGGACAGGAGCGAGCACAATACATCTCAACAAGTCATAACAGGAAAGAAAATGTAATCATGCTAGAGAATAAAATACAGGATCTGAAGAAATAGCATAATGTAAAAGAGAGACTGTAAGTAAATATATATGATATATATAAAGAGAGACAGTGCTGGTGATCAGAGTACTGCATAAACAAGTAAATGGCTAAGGACTAATTTATGATTACACTACTGGAAATTGATTCATGATTACACTACTTGGATTTATTCACATGTTCACTTATACTCCCCCATCGCCAATCAATACACAAGGATCCATTCAAGTTACGTTAAGATTCATGATTATACTACGTTGCCCATAAAGGGTGATTCATGAATTGATTCGTGAAGGCTCAGTGATCATGAGGGTACATGAGTCACTAGCTGATTCCCGAAGATTCATGATGATAGAAGCATATGATACGTGATGTAAGTGAAACACACATGACAAAAGTATCTGATGCTCCCGAGAGGGATAACATCTCATGAAGGGATCCATATAGTACCAATCCGTGTTACCAATGTGTCAGCATCAAGTAAGATAGTCTAAAGCAGGAAATATAATCCTAAACATGATATGAAATGATAAGAGAATGTACTCGCCTGATAACCTGAACAGCTGATAGGTAAAGGGGTCCAACTGAAGCCACAGAGTCCTATTTAAAGCAACACAGGTTACAATGTGTTCAAGTTGTAATAAATAAATCTCTACAAACAATCTATTTTATTCTAGGTTCTTCTAAGTCTAAACAATTCTAGGTCAACTCCGGTCAATAACCTAGTCAAACTAGGTCAAGTGTTGACTTATAGTTGACTTTGGGTCAACTGGTCAACTCTGGTCAACAGGGTAAATTCTAGTCTAATTATTAAAGATATAAAGTATACTTCGTTATTCGTACGTCGAAACTTACGACACGCAATCGAGATAAGAAGATCAATGGTAAGGTTGATAATCTTATTATAGTGATCCACGTGTTCATCTTGTCAATTTCAGCGAGTGAGATCACAGGAATTGACTGATCTCGGTTTCGTTGTACTAATCCCGAAATACGAACATTATAAGAATTAATTATTAATAAATTATAAAAAGGTTAAACACAGAGAATTTATCAACAAACATTGTCGGACGATAAAATAGACATCGCCAACGTGTCCAGAATGGTCAAATCAGCTAGGATAGCCTACCTATCGGTCCAATTTGGACACAAGGGCAAAAGGTAATTTCGGGTCAAAATGGTGTCCGTGTCGGAGCCGTTTTGCACCAAAAAATGTGCAAGAAAACAAGTCAATAAAATATAACAAATTATATGTCTACGAAACCAGAATGACGATACGAACCCAACGGTATCTCTAGAATTGAATTCCGTTGACCCGATCTCAATTTGGTCCGTTGACCAGAACTTGGAATTCCGGTTTGCACGAAAATACGTGCCGGAGCCAAAGTTCTCAAAACTCAGCAAACTACATGTTAACGAGTCCAGAATGACGATACGAACCCAACGGTATATCCGCAATTGGATTCCGATGAGCCGGCATCAAAAAGTCCGTTGACCAAGAATATGGGACCCACTTTGCACCGAAAAACGTGCCAGGGCCCACGTTCTCCAAATCTAATAAATTTTATATGAAAACAAGCCAGAACGACGCCACGAGTCTAATGGTGGTGTTAGAAATGAAATCTAGAGTCCCGTGTTCAAAAATAGAATTTTACAAGTTGGAAATTACGAATTCGGACGGCCAACTTTGGCGTCAAATTCAGCCAATCAAACGAGCTCACAATGAAACGAAACTGGAGGGGTAGTAAGAGGGTTATACCAGCTTCGCACAGGAACTGGTAGCATGCCAAAAGGAGCTGCGGTGGAGGAGATACAAGCTGACGATGTTGGCCCTGCGAAACTGTCCAAATTTGATACAATTTAAACTGTCAACTTGGTGGCCGGTTTTGATGTATCAAACGATAAAATTAATGGACGAAAATTAACAGCGGTGAAGGTGGATATACCGAGATTGTGACGGAGCGAAGAAATCGCCGATCCAACGGTCGGATTTCCGGGAAGACGTGCGCGAAGTTGCTGCGACGGAACGCGTATTCAGCCTCGTTCCCGAGCTCGTCACGATGGGACGTCGTGCAAAATGCACGAATCGCCTCGACGGTGCGTCCTCGGCGGCGCGGCGACGCACGACGGCAGCCCGCGCGCCCACGTGCGCGCCATGCAAGTGCAGCTGCTGCTGCTGCCGGGCTGGCTGGCTGGCAACGTCGGGGGCTCGCACGGCCTGGCTGGCGACGTCGGGCGCTGCGCGGCCAAGGGGCGGCGGCCACGGCGAGATAGGGGCTTGGTTGCTCGGTGCCTGGTGGCGGATGGTGGTGCGGATAGGTGGTAGTGGTGGTCGCGGTTGTATGATGGAAAGGAGGAGAAGGAATGAAGGAGCTGATGTTGGAGGAGAGGTGGCGCGGGCTCGGCCAGGGTGGCCGGAGCCACGACGAGATGGTGGTCGGGCTAGGCTGAGTGTGGGGGTGGTGCAATGGTGGTGGTGGCGGATGTAGTTGCTGCTGTTGGAGTGTTTGTGTGGGAAAAATTATTAGGAAAAGAGAGAGAGAGATAAGAGTGAATAGTAATAAATGAGAGGGAGAGAGAGAAAGGTGTTATCCTACATTAAAGTTAGGGCTGGCCACACTTTGCTATGAGTGGGATGGAGGGAAATGGATGGTGAGGATTTAATTGGAGAATCAATGGCTAGATTGGAATATAGGGAAAAATAGGTAATTCGAATAGGGATTTAAATAAATAGAAATTCCAATAAATATTGAAATAGGTAGATAGGGTATTAAATATTATTTTTGGACACAAAAAAATGAGGGTGTCCCGATGGAGGGTAACACAAAGCTGGACTGGACTCGGTGGAGCCGGATTGGATCAAAACCAGACATTATGCAATAATCGAATTAAAAATTAGACGTTGATGATCATGGATAAATAAGTAGCACATGGGAATTCCAATAAATGGTACACAAGTGGCGGACGGATAGTAGGCTCAATGTGGGCCATGTCCATAATTGGGGCTGACAGGTTTTGGTCGACAGGAGACCCACAAATCAAGTTGGAAGATGAATGTGACACCGTGGGGTAAAATAAAATCGGGTCATATGTCAGAAAAGTTGTGCGAAGCAAATGGAGCACAAGATGGTGTGTCGGAGTGGGACACGAAGGTCATGGGCGACGAGCGTCTCGAGTAGATCAAGCATGGGAAGTTGGTTTCAAGAAACTAATTGGTCTTGCGCTCCCAAATTAAAAGTCACGGTAACGTGCTAATAATGATCAAGGAAAAGAGTTGGAAAATAATTAATGATCAAATGGTCTAAATCGGCCCAAAGTTCAGCGAAGCAAAAAGAGCACAAGGGAACAAGTTTGAGTGGGACACTATATACCATCATGAAGGTAATCATGTCCACTCCAAAACTCGTGAAGAAGATTTCCAGAGTTGAACATCCCTGACACTCCAAATATCAAAGGCACGGAAAAGTACACTTAAGAAAAAATAACAGAATAATTTTTTTATCGAAACCAATCAATCAGAAAATAAAATAAAAATAAAAAAAATTAACCCGAAATTCATGGTGCTCACAAGACGGCCACTTGATCGGTGACCCCAGAGTCCCATCAAAGGCGCCAGAGAGCCATAACAAGGTTGATTCATCGTCAGATCGTCAACGGAGTAAAAGAGCCGCTGCTGTGCTCGATCTCTACCGTCACACTTTTCCAGAAACCTCTTCTCCCTGTACATAGATTATCCTGTTTAGGACTTTCTTCTTTGTACACAGATACCTTATACGTTCAATAAAGCAAAAAGTTTGTTCAACCTTTTGTTACGTCGAACAAAATGGCGGTTCTGTTGGGGAATATCTTCTCCTCCAACGAGAAGGCGGTGACGTAATCTGATAAAACCTTGTTGGGAGCTTCTCAAGACATGTTGGCCATACGTTTCGACCAGCAGGCTTTTGAAGATCTCATGTCTGATAAAAAGTTGAAGACTTCAAAGCGGTTCGTACAACCGAAGAAGACTCGACGTGCCTGGAGGACTAAGGCGGCTGCAGCCAGCAGCACGATGGCGAAAACTGCATCTCAGGACCCCCTCAACGTCAAGGCCATAGAGAAAATCCCAGTTGCTACAGCCTTATCCCCTCGCCCGATTCCCGTCCCGGGAAAGCATTACGAAGAAGATGGTGGTTCCATGGTTGATCTGACGAAAAAATGATGCCAAAGGAAGCGCATACCGGTCCAACCCCTCACGACGGGAGTATTGCCGGCAAGGAGATCTGTCTTCGACAAAATTGCTTTCCCTTCAGGTAAACCTTCGACGGACTCTGAATACTACTCACCCGCTGGGGGTAGTAGGAAGAGATCCCAAGTGGCTCGCACTTCGTACAACAAGCATGCGACACCTGCGACAGACCAGAGGCCCGTGTTGACAGTAACACATGCAGCCGTTAGAAAGCTATACAAGACTGGCTCTCACACTCTGATGCCTTAACCAGTCGAATCTCCCTCCCACTGGGGTATTCCTGTGCTTAAGCCAAGCCAGGGGGTACGTCCCACAGAAAGGGAGCTACGTGAACGACGTTCCCGCAGGAGCGACAGGAGGCTTCCTCGCCAGACCCGCTCTGACCGTACTTATATACATCTTCCATGCATGTACAATGGGAGTGCTACGACAGAAGAGCCAACCCTCTCCCAAGTGGAAGAAGAATCTGTGGTACAAGACATGCCTAAATCAAGGCACCCTTGTACCCAGATTACCATCAACTGTCGTTGTCAGCAGACGGTTGCGCCATCGCCTAGCAGAAGCTCCGTCTTGCAGAGACTCTACTCAACGCCGACTCCACGCCAGAGGCCAAACAGGTGGTAGGTGAGCTATAAAGAAGACGAGCCCCACATCACCATATGCTACACGGTGCAGGGTGCCAGAGCTTTCAAGGAGCCCTCCCAGAATCCTTCTATATCGGTTGCTAAACCGAAAAGGAGATCAAAGAGCAGAAAAAGGTAAGGTTCGCGATGCAGGTGTGTTCCAAGGCACTCTTTCCAAATCTGCCTTGGATGTCTTATCAAAAATTGGGGGTAGCCAGCCTCCTACCATGCACAACAACCCTATGTTCCAATTTGACGAGGCACAATACAATATGGATGTCTCCATTGGCGCAGCCAGACATCAGACCGGGGGTAGCAACCATAATGAGTCCAAAGAAGATCATAATCTTACGGTATATCCTCAGGACAGCGAGACTCAGGCATCTGAGCTAGAAAGTGAAGGATCCACGACTCCCTCGAGTCACCCTCACACTCGGTCTGTGTTCATGGCCGATAGCAATGAGGAAGACAACAACGAAGCTCTCAGACATATCAAAGTTCACGAGACGAAGTTAGATACACTGACGGACACCATGAAGATCCTGTCCTCGGTCATAATCGACCTCAAGAGTAACATGGCCCCCGTTGCTTCTACACCCGCACGTGATCCGCTAACCAATGACGAATCCAGCAGGTTGCCTACTGCCAACCTGGCAGGACTATCCTCATCTACTCCATTGGCTACAGGCTCCGCAATGCCGGCCGAGATATAGCAGGCCATCAAGGAGTGATATGCTCGTCATGATGCCAAGGAGAAGCAAACAGTACTCCGAAAGATGGGAATCTGGCAGCCATACCCTGTCGAGTGGGACAACGTCGTCTATCCTCCCAAGAACCTCCGAGAGCTTCGAGGTTTGCAAGGGCGACTGGCATATATAAGGAGGTTCATAGCAAATCTCTCTGGTAAATATTAACCCTTCACCAGACTAATAAAGAAAGGGGTCACTTTTGAATGGATCGAAGAGTGCCAGCGCACGTTCGACGGCATCAAGAAGTACCTTACCAGCCCTCCTATACTGGTAGCCCCAGTCGTGGGAAAGTCTTTCCTACTATATGTCCGAGCCATGGATCATTCTCTTTGTGCCTTATTAGCCCAAAAGAATAAAGAAGGCCACGAACAAGCAATATATTATCTCAGCAGGACCATGGTTGGACCCGAGCACCGGTATAATCTTGTTGAGAAGGAATGTCTCGCCTTTCTCTTCGCCATCCCGAAGACACAGCATTATGTGACCGGACAGACAATCCATGTGGTATCCAGGATCAACCTTCTCAGAGTCCTTATGACCAAGCCAGTGGCACTGAATTCATGACTAACGACATGGGCAATCCTCCTGATTCCTTACGACATGGTGTTCGTCCCACAGAAAGCAGTCAAAGGCCAAGCGTTGGCAGATTTCCTGGCGGCTCATCCGGTGCCAGAAAATTCAAAACTCTACGAAGAAATCCCCGATAAAGTACTAGAGTCCAACACAGTTTCGGACAACTCAGTATAGCACATGCTCTTTGACGGAGCCTCAAGAGAGGGGCCAAAGGGTAAAATCATAGCAGGGGTTGGAATCGTCCTTGTTACTCCGAATGGCCTAGTTATTAATCGTGCATATTCCCTCACGGAGTCATGCACCAACAATGCTGCAGAGTATAACGCCCTCATCATCAGACTCCAACTCACCAAACAGCTGGGAGTTGACTACATCGAGGCCTATGGAGACTCGAAATTGATCATCAGTCAGGTTCGAGGTCAGTACGAAGTACGACATAAGGACTTAATCCCTTACCACTAGGCGGTAATCGACATTATCTCCACCTTCACAGGATTCTTTATAGAACATGTGCCACTGTTGCAGAACTTGGAGTCCGACGCACTAGCCAGTCTCACCGCCTCTTTGGCCGCCCCTATTGGATCTCATAATACCGCTTCAGTAACGGGCCGGGAGTTGGTCTGTCCAAAAAATGCCATGCACGCATGTCAGAAATACTCGTTACAAGTAGGAATGGATGAAGGCACCAGGGATTGGCAGTTCCCATTTATAGACTATGCAGTCTATGGGATTCTGCCTGAAGACCCAAGAGAAGCAGCTTCTATCAGGAGGCGCTCACTCCGTTTCGTCTACAATTCGGCCACCAAAATGCTATATCGTCGCTCATACGATGGACTTCTCTTACATTGTTTGTCTCGTACAGAGGCACAAGAAGCACTCCGAGAAGTGCATGATGGAACCTGTGGAGCCCACCAGTCGGTCCCCAAGCTACAAGACCGACTGTGCCGTATGGGCTACTACTGGCCCACTATGATGGCCGATACTGTTGAGCATCCAAATAAATGTCGTGCATGACAATTTCATGCAGAATTCATCTATCAACCTTCGAAATATTTACACCCCACGGTGGCCTCGTGGCCATTCGAAGCTTGAGGAATGGATATCATGGGGCCAGTCAGTCTACCATCCTCCAAAGGGTACCGGTTCATTCTCGCTATTACAGATTATTTCTCCGAATGGGTGGAAGCAGTACCATTAGTAGAGGTGAAGACTTCCAACGTGATCAGTTCCATCAAACATCACATCATTTACCGCTTTGGAGTTTCCAGAAGAATCATTCACGATAACGGTCCTTAGTTCGTAAGCCATGCATTCCAGCGGTTCTATGACAAAAGCTGAATTCAGAATATGGCGTCAACAGCTTACAACCCGGCAGCTAA
This sequence comes from Iris pallida, assembly GCA_029216955.1. NCBI lineage: Eukaryota > Viridiplantae > Streptophyta > Magnoliopsida > Asparagales > Iridaceae > Iris > Iris pallida. Next base: position 20,506,082 of record JANAVB010026999.1, on the reverse strand, counting down.
TGGATTGGCTGAGGTATTCAACAAAACTATTGTCAAACTCCTCAAAAAGTTCGTCTCCTCCAACAAACGTGACTGGAATAAGAAGTTAGGCGAATGTCTATGGGCCTACCGTACGACTGTTCATACACCTACAGGTAGTAAACCATTCTCCTTGGTCTATGGGAGTGAGGTTGTCCTCCCCTTGGAGATTCAAATCACGTCCTTACAGGTAGCTATCACTAATCAGTTAACCGTCGAAGACAATCAGCGCAGGCGGTTACAAGGGCTATAAGCGTTGGATGAAAAGCGCTTGCTGGTGCAGCAAAGGATTGAGCTTTACCAAGCTCCCATCTCTGGGGCCTTCAACGAAAAGGTCCGCGGAAGAGCCTACCAAGTGGGCGACCTTGTCTTGGCAGTACGGAGACCGATGGTGATGACCCACAAGACGGCTGGAAAGTTCGAGCCCAAGTGGGAAGGACCGTTCATCATAGGAACGGTGTACAACGGTGCTTATAGGCTAGCTAAGCCTAATGGGGACTTGCTAATGATGCCCATCAACGGCAAGTTCCTAAAGAAGTATTACGTATGAAGACAAAACTAGCATAGGCACCCACATCCCCTTAAAAGGGTGTCCATGAGTTCTAGTAAGGGGATCTCTCGCTCTCCCTCCTATATATTCTCTCAAGTAGATGAAGCACTTTACGTCCACATTACCTCTGGATTGCTCCTCTACGCCTGGAAGACAATCGTGTACACATTACCTCTGAGTAGTCGTTCTTCTCGTATCAGTTCTATGATTATCCCGACGGTTTAGAAAATAGTTTACGTCCATATTACCTCTGTATTGTTGTTCTATACCCCGGCAAAGATCAAGCCTACCACGTTCATATTACCTCTGGTCAGGCAAATCCATTATACAGATTTCCTCTCTATTCTGGAGACAAAAGTAAAGGGAACAAGAAAGCTTCTACATATAAAAATATGTGGCTACAAAGACCTATTACAGACTCTTCGTAGTTACATACACAGAAGCAAAAAAGCTGAAAATACGGTACAAGCTCTCAATAGCGCGGGCGAGGCGGTGACAGAGCCAATCACTTTCTGGTCAAAAGGAAGCCATCGCCCGAAGCTGCTACTGGCCCGAGCCGGGGATGAAGGCCAGCACAGGACTCCCCTATCTTCCCAGATGGCCGACGAGAGCAACCACAGCAGCAGGCCTTGCTATTCCTCGGTCAGAATGGCAAGCAATCCTAACCCAGGAAGCAGAGGTCGAGACGCCATTGACGCCCACGACATCCAGGATACGGGACGTCTCAAGATCTAATGGTAGTTCTGCTATAGCTTCTTTGGATAAAAAGATTTACCATCGACGGCCGCCTCAAGCAAACTCCAAGGTCGTCAGGAGCTGAACATCGGGCAAGCAAGGCCATTGTTGAAGAGCCGAGTCTTCTCTTGAAGGAGGACAGTCCTATATGTAGGCTGTTCATGTGGTCCAAGCATGAGCCAAACATCGGTCAGAACAAAGCTTACAAGTTAAGCTAAAGCTCCACTCCATAACAGATGGCAGTACTACGAGTGACCGAGAGAACGTAACTCTGAACCTCCTTTGCTAAAGTGATTCGCGATTCTGGCAAAGACGCAAGAGGCTCCAATATCAAGAAGCCATCAGGAGCCCATGCTCTGAAATGATGACCCAGGACAATTAATGCTAAGAGCAAGGTGTGATACCAGCCATCACCCAGCTCGTACAGTCCTGACGCATGTTCATGCTTCTATTCAAAGTATTCGAGCTTGACTCAAGTTCGGGACACTTTGAAGGGGGTCTTGTAGAAGAATGAAAAATCTCAGCTGAAGACATTGTAGAAGCATGGAATTTCAGGCGTATCAATAGGCCAGAATTTCTATGCGCTCAACCCAATCATGCGACCAACTCAAATACGCCAGGAAGCTCAAACAGATACTTGGCATAGCAAAGAAAAGTATAAGTTTAAAGACATTAAAAAGAAGGCTTTTATTTCATATGAAAGTCTATTACATGTCTAAGGCAAGGCTTTACAAAGGATAACTTCTACAAAAAAGAAAAGATCCTAAAGCTAACATCCAGGCGCAGCAACTGCTATGCGCCCCATGCCAAGCGCATCATCCGCCAGACGCATCACTCTGGTGTCTCATCCAGGCGCATCGTCTCGTCATTATGGCACAGGCGCATCAGCACCAATCAGCCCTTGTGTAGCAGGAGAAGAAGCTCTCCTAGCTCGACAAAGATCACGCCACGATGCCCCGATCTTCGGAAGCAACATGCACACTCGACAGCCTATGGCTCTGCCAGCATAACGAAAGATGGAACGTGGCCGCCCCGATCTTTGGATGCAACAAGCACCATCGGCCTGTGTCGGGACACGACGATCCCGATATTTGGATATAACAGATACTATCACAGAAGCTCAGAGCAACAGGAAGACTGGGGCAACGCATCTTCACCCTCGGGAAGAGCTCGAATTTGGCAGTTCGCCAAGGCGGAGCTCCGGCCAAGTCCATCTTTACATCAAAATGAAGAATGAAAGCAAAGCTTTCCCTTATACGGCTATTTATAAGCACGGGCAGCCTACACCTGAGTGCCAAATGGCCAATGTTCCAAATTCCATGCAATGAATTTGCATTAATAGCAAATGTATCCGTCGCCTCGTATTCGGCTAAGTCAAGGCAACCATTAACGCCTCGAAGAACTCAACAGGCAGTCCAAAGAGGATACGACACATTAGCAGATGCGCTATCGATATCATGCGCTCCCCATAGATGCGCCCAGCGGGCCATAGCCATGTGCCCAGATTGGCACTAACCAATGCAACCCTCTTCATCAAACATTTAATGCTGAATGACAAAGGCGGCAACGCATTCCAAGAGACGTCCACTCAGCTGTGCAAAAAATGAAGCGTCGTTGATGTCAGCACTATCATTACACCTTGGGTCAGCAACAAGCCACGTGGCCGACCGATCATTCGTATGTGCCTCATGGCCATGCACCAAGAAGACTACATGCGTCCCAGTGGACATACGCCGCCTCAGCTCACTTCTGATCTCAAGCAACAGAAGACTAGGCTATACATGCGCCTCAAAGCCATACGCCTGGACTTGCTCATGGCTCCTAAAGATCATGAGATCAAATCGCCCCCCCTGCACTTGATTCTAAGCGCACCAAGATGCAAAGCTCTACATGCGCCTCAAAAGCCGTGTACCCAGAATCGTTTATGATGACTAAAACTCATAGACTAAGTCGCCTCCATATGCCCGATCCTAGGCACACCCCGACAGATCAGTCTCCTCCAAAATCGAGATCTTTGAGCCACAGACATGCGCCATGTGTCCTTTGACTCAGTTCTACTCAAGAATGGGTGCTAACGACCCAAGATCTCAACAACAACCAAATCTTAGCGACTGCCACGTGTCAGCACCATCGCAGCCCAGCGCAACAGTCCAGCAGATTCAGCCTCAATTCAGGATGCATCAACCATGCGCCCCTGCCAGCGTCAGCCATGTGGCATCCCAACGTCCAGGCGCATCCGGCATATACGCACATGAGCAGCCAGCCTGCTGCCTATAAATAGAAGGATCATTCCTTCACCTCCAAGGACGGATATATACACATACAGAGGCCAGAAGAGACACTTAACGTCCGTATCTCCTCATAACGCTCCGGCATCTAGAGCAACCCAGACCTTCAGAGAGTCAAGATCGTCGTCAGATCGTCAACGAGTCAACGCATTACCACTCACTCCACCGATACAGTTTCCAAATAAAAACAAAAGTGTACTCCTAGGACTACGTCTAAGTCCTACATTGTATACTGTTCTGTTTGTAATTGAAATACCAAAGTTTTAACCAATAAAACCTTGTCGCATTTTTGATGGCAAACAAGCTGGCGACTCTGCTGGGGACCTTTTTCTCCTCCAACAAGAAAGTTGTGTCATAATCTGACGACATCAAACTCGGCTCCTCCTACAAAATACTTATGGTGCACCTCAATCAACAGGCGTATGAGGAGTTCATCTCTGAAGGCAGCACGAGTCCTTCGAAGCAGCTGCCAAAGCCGAAGAAGACTCATCAAGTCTGGGTGCACAAGGCCGATGTGCCTGGCACCATCACTGAAGGGGATGTGCCACCGCAGCTGGCCTTCCTGCTGACGCTCTCAGCAATAAGGATGTGCCCACTAGTGCTGCTCTGTCTAGGAAATGCAGTGTTGACTGTATTCCCCAACCCTCTTCTTCCCAACCGAAGAAGATGCGGCAACGGAGCAGAGGTGCTACCAATCTCCAGCGTATGAGCTCTGGTGCGCAGGAAAGAACGTCTGTGTTCAACAGACTCACTCGCTGTCATGGCCAGACACAATTGGATTTTGAGTACTATGCGCCTTCGCGGGCTAATACAAAGAAATCCAAGGCAGCACAGGCCATGCGCCACGAACGTGCTATGCCAACAACAAACTGAAAGCATGTGTTCAAAATCATGCACGCTGCTGATGGTAAGCTGTACAGAGTCGACTCAAGCGCATCAGTGCCAGAAATGGGTCGACTCTCAAAGTTTTTGTCCCGCTTGGGCGCATCTACTGCGTTTCGAAGCAAGTCTGGCTGGGGAACTGCGATGTTGAGTCCATGCGCCCACTTGGATGACGCGCATAAAGTGGACTCAAGTTGCCATAAATATTGTTCCTCTACCAATAATATAGGCGTATCTCATGCGCGTAAACCAGATCAGGGAGTACAGCATTCACATGACCACCCTGGTGCTTGGCCTTTCTATGTGCCTGATGGGGTATTAAAGTAAAACTCTCCCATCATGATTTGCATAATGTGATCAGTCACAAACGCAGATCAGAAGAGCTAACCAATAAGCACAACGTGCCCCTCGCAGGGCACATCTGTGCTATGGTCACCATCAACTGCTTTTGTTGTAAAATAATGGCTCCACCACAGAGGCAGTCCGTATTTCAGTAACTACAATCTACGACACCTATCCGACGCCGCCTCGAAAAGAAAGTGCCAATTGAAGATGAAGCGGAGCCCAAGATCGCTTCCTATCATGTTGTCTCTAATTCCTACTCATCCGTGAGAAAGACAACCACCAACTCCTAAGCCTCTGCATCCAAGACTCGGCTGAAGAAGAGCAAAATAGTGGTCCCGTCCCCAGGGGGTACGAACGCACCCGAGCAAGGATCAAGGCCCTGGAAGAAGCAACAGCCGGGGGTAGTCAAGCCCTTGACAACCCTCCCCTCAAAGATGAAGAAGCGCTTCGACAAACTGACTTCGACGTAGCTAGGGTTAGCCAACACAAGACCTCAGAAGAAGAAGCCCTCTATAGAAAAGTGAGGTCGAGAGTGAAGCCTCGACCGATCCATCCACTTCCACCCATGTCATGACAGCTTACATGGCAGGGGGTGGTGATGAAGGAGAATCAGACGCTCCAGCGCTGGACGTCGTGCAGTGCATAGAAACGCTTGAAGGGAGTCTCAAAACTCTCTCTGCCTCCATACAGATTCTGATCCAGGTGATGTTTGACATTCGAACCACTCTGGCAAAGGCATATGTCTCCACCGGCCCCGATCCAAGGGTCAACGGAGAATCAAGTATACTCCTTCAACTGGTATCTTCAGAGGCGGAACATCACGCTGCACCACGAACGTCAGCTCCTTCCAAAATACAGCTTTAGGCCGTACCGCCTTCACCTGCTCCCAGCTCGACAGATGACTTGGTCGAGATGATCAGAGACCTGCGTGAACGCTTCGAGGCCCGAAATAGGCAGGAATAACGTCAGGAGTTGGGGCTTCCTCAGCACTACCCTCTTGAGTGGAACAAGGTGGTTTATCCTCCCAAGTATAAACCACATACACTAACGCCATATGACGTGAAAGTTGGGGCTTCCTCAGTACTACCCTCTCAGACGGAACATCTCCTAAAGGAAGATGCCCTACTCACAAGCCTGTTTGTCCGGGCTCTGAAGGGAGTCGTCTATACTGGTACTGCAGTCTCCCTGACAATTCCATATCATCCTTCGATGATTTGACACGTCTTTTTTCTCGATCGGTTCTATGACAGAGGGAGAGACATGACCATGTCGTCTCTAATAGAAGTGCGGCAAACTGAGAAGGAGACTGTTCGAGAATTCATCGAGCGTTTTCGACAAGCATGCCTAAGGTTGCCTCCAGGCATGTCAAAACATGCACTCATCGACTCCTGCAGTATGAACATGATCCCAGCGATCAAGCTCTGGCTCAACTCCACTCCCCCGCCCGATTGGAGTTTGTTGATCATTGAAGCCGAAACTGTTGAAAAGAAGGCACGTAACTCTCACCTTCTGGGGGTTAACTTTCCCACCTTTGACGACAAAGAAAAACGGCCTGCGGTCAGCAGTAGCAGCCGCGAGGCGAAAGGGAAGCAGGCGCTGACTATCAATGCGTCTAACAGCACGCAAGGTCCTGTCCCGAGGCCTCTTACCGCACCACGACCGAAGATGGTCTACTCCTTCCACGATTAGGATACCTTACAGCTCTTCGACATGCTGAAGTAGGGCAACAAAATCAAATTGCCTGATCCCAAGCGTCCTGACGAAGTAGGCAGATTCGGCAACCTGAGGTATTGTCACTACCATCGATTTATTGGACATCCAACTAAAGATTGCTACATCCTCAAAGACTACATATAGCGCATGATCAATGCGAACATCATCTCAGTCAATTACGAGGAGAAGACAGTCTCGAGCAATATGGTGTCCCTCCAGTTCGGCAGCTTACCGCCTACCACAGCTTAAGATGGCATCGTCCCCATCCCAAAGGCGACAATAGAAGTAGTCAACCTTCCACCAACCCGCGACAACGTGGGTGGGCTCACACCACTCACAACATCCAAGGGAGAGATTATGTGGGTTCACCCGGATCTTGTTCCAGAGTTGACTCAACCAGGGGTACCCTCTACCTCAAAAAGCAAAGACAAGAAGACCAAGTCTTGCCGAATGGTGACTTCCTCCTTGAAGAAGCACTACTTGTACAAATGCATTCACAGCAGAACGCCCAACCAGAGGAGGCTCCGTCCGAAGTGACGCCTCCTATCATTACCACAGCTGTCCAAGGAGAAGGTTCATCCCAACCTCCTGTAGCTGATAAACAAAAGCAGAATGAGGCCTACTTCGACAGGCCTCTTCGTAAAGACAACACTCCGCGGTTAGCCTAGCCCCAAAACTTCAACATACAGGCACAACTGGCCAGTACTCCAGCGCGGCTTTCCCTATTCGAGCTCCTCTGCCTATCCAAAGATACTCGCGAAGCTCTCTGCGAAGCCCTGAAGGATGTTGAGTCTTTCATCAGTCAGGTCAAACAGCCTGACGACGATCCTACAGTACGTCTATACTGCCATAATATGGGGAAGATCATCCCCAACAACACATTCACTCAACAGGACATGCTGCTCAAGAACAACAGGCACAACAGACCCCTGTATTATACAAGGTATGTCGGTACCATCAAAGTGGATCGAACGCAAATTGACCCTGGGTCTTCTCTCAGCATCATCCTCCGAACTTTACTTCAGATGTTGGGGATCTCGATGCATCGCCTGACAGCATCTTACACTACCATCAGTGGCTTTAATGCCAGTAAGAGTGAGCCGCTGGGGAAGATCCGCTTGAAGTATCACATCTGCGATCTCCAGACCGAGGTGACTTGCTATGTTGTGGATGCAGACGTCAACTACAACATCCTGTTGGGACGGCCATGGATACATGAATACATGGTGGTGCCATCCACCCTCCATCAATGTATGAAATACGTTTCCACCAGCGGCATCATCCGAACAGAGTTTGCTAATATCGATCCCTTCAGAGGGATTGAAGCCTTCTTCACAGACACCGATTTGTATAAATCAATTCATCTCAAAGATGAAGCAGTGACGCTGATGATGAGGCAGAAGCTGAGGTCGAAGATAACTCAGAGGCGGATATGATAATTAATGCTCCCTTAAAAGTGCCACTCAAAGGGAGGCCGCCTCAAACACAGGCTCCTATGGTAGTCAAACTCTGTGGGAAGGCACCAGCTTCTCCGGGCAGGACATCCAATGAAGCTTCATTGAAGATACGCCTCAAAGGCAAGGCCCCCTCAAATGGCGGCTCCTCTCATAGCCAAGCTACGGGGAAAGGCTCTAGCTTTCGGCACACCAACCGAGGCTCCCCTCAAGACGTGGCTCAAAGGCAGACCTTCTCAGTTGTCGGCACCCATCAGGCCACAAGAGAAGACCTCGGCATCCTTCTCAGCATAGTCCTAGGAGCCAGCACGGGGCAAAGCTCTCAAAAAACTCTCTGAACCTCCCAAGGCTGCTCTAGTCCTCACTGATGAAGAACTTGGAGAGTACATATCGGCTAATATCGATGCTCCATCCCTCGATGATGTAATCCCTCGGGACAAGATCCAGTATTTTATCAATAATAGAGTGTCTTTCAATTATTCTTATCTTCCATATTGGAATACCATGTACACTCTAGATAATGCTCTACAGTCGTTGCAAACATAAATAACGAATGTGAGTCATATAAATTGAGTCGTCCTGTACCAAGGAGTCTGTTACTTATTCCTACCTCGGAACAAGGACGAGAAGCCCATTATCTTTAGTAAAGTCGAGCATCACCAAGACCTCCCACCGACGGAGTCAGAACCCGACACTGGCAGAATGCAAATCTACCGTTACAACGATCGAGCTAAGTATCTCATCCAAAAGATGGATTACAACTTGAAGAGCGGCCAAGGTCTGAACTACAGCAAAGGTCGATGCCTTCCCCTACGACTTCTAGTGCCAAAAAGGAAGCCACAAGACTACTATCACCGTACCCGACGGGGGGCAAGCTATATCATGCCTCCAACAACTACAGAATAATCAGAAGAAGAGGATGTCATACATTCTCCTCATCTAAAACTTTAACTTGGGACTCCGAAACCAGCATCGGCTCAATCTTCAGGAAGGTGCTGTCAGCCAACTTAACAACCGTACTTCCCATCAACGGCAAAACCTCATGGAAGTTCCACTCTTGATATCTGTCAAAAACATACTGCCACTCCCAGAGAGAGGACTGGTGAACTAACCTCTGAGTTGTTTATCTACACCTCATCAAGCAGGATCCTGCACCCTATAAGATCATGCTTAAGGCAATGTTTACCACGTCCACATCACCTCTTAGTAAACATTCCATACAACAATCCCTGTTGTTGCACCATAGAACATTCACGTCCATATCACCTCTAAGTTGTTCTACAAACACCCACAGAATCCACTCCTACCATATCCATATTACCTCTGAGTAGGAAAACTCTCTCAACCTATCAATCCGTACCTAAAACCAAGGTTCGCCAAGGATGATAAGTCTACATAAAATCACCAGTGGAGATACCCGATATTTACCATGTCCATATTACCTCTGAGTAAATATGGTGGGTCCATCGTACAACTTATTATCTGCACACATACCAAAGTGGCAAAAGATAATAAGTCCACAAAAATCACCAAAACAGTTGAACAAAGCAAAGGGTTCTTTATTTCTTTAACAAAGGAAATAACAAAGAGCTACATTTTGTAAGAACCTACATCAAAAGAGAGACAGAAGTGCCTTCAAATCAAAAGGAAATAAAGCCAAAACGAGACTAAGGATCGGCAACCAGCTCGTCCACCCGACACTGCAATTCTTGAGCTCGAGTCTCCATAGTCGCTAGAACGCGACGCTCAGCTTCCTGGCGTATTGCGTGCCTGGCCTCAGGAGCAAGGTCGGCAGTGAACTTGTTGTCCAACTCCTTCTGACGAAGCAAGAGGGCCATACGACGAGTGCACCTCGCCGTCTCCTCCACAAGATGAACATGTTCGGCCTGCGCCTACTCCGAATCAGCCAGAAAAGTCGGGCTCGCTGCTCTTGCAGATGACGAATCTGTGCATCAACTTTCACGAGGTTGACCTTCAGGGACTCTCGTATTTTGGCCTTTTCCTCCATCGACGAGGATAAACTCTCTTCCTTGTCTACAGCATCGGCCATCTCTTGCGCCCAAGTAGCCATGGTGTCAGAGTGAGCCGACTCAACGGCAGCCTTCAGCTTATTCTGCTCTTCTTCGATCAAGGTAAAAAAATTGTTTCGTCGAATGTTCCGGAGTTCTATCAGGCGAAGATCGAGCTCAGTCAGAGAAGCTTCCAAGATCTTGGCCATATGATCATGGCCTTGGTAACTACGGATCTGCTGGATAAAAGGGAGCACCATGAGCCTCAAAGTCACGAAGCTTCCACCTTCGTCAAACACAGCCGACACCCCCTGTCGCAACATCTTGTAGACAGCTCGAACATGAATCTTGCGTATTCATCTGCATCAACCAGCACTTGAGGCATCATTGTAGGAGTTGTCGGAGCCGCTACAAGAGCCAAGGGAGCAACTCCTGCAGAAGCTCCCACATCTGAGGCTGAGGGCGCAGTCGTCGCTTGGCTTGCAGGAGCCTCTGATCTTATATCTCCAGGGGAAGAAATCGGAGTCTCAAAAATCACGACCCCTAAACTTCCCTGAGGACCCGATACCTCCCTCCAAGTAGGAGGGAGAAAGGGTACATCTTCCACCAGAGGGCTCTTGCCCTTATTTAAATCGGCATCAGGCAGCCCCACAACAGTCGGGTCCGCCACAGCAGTCCCGGCAGCAACATCGGTGGCAGATACGGATCCTCCTACCATCGACGGAAGGTTTTCAACATCAGACGAGAGAGCAGATCCTCCCACCTCTTTCTCACTCAAGTCCGGAGTAGGACTCGGTAGTCGAGCCACTCCTCCCTCATCAATATCAACTCTCGGAACAGGAATCAGATTCGGCAGGCGAGTCATGTCACCCACCGGGGCAATGACAGAGCTAGACGATGGAGCAGCTTTTGAAATTGGGCTCTCCAAAGCCACCCCAAGAGAGGGTTCAGCTGCCGATTTCTCAACACAATCCTCTCTGCTTATTGCGGGAACATCCCCAGCAACATCTTCTTCAGGAGCACCGTCTGGGGAAGATGAGTCCCATTCTTCCTCCTCATCATGAGGGGTTTGTCTGAAAACTTCTTTTGAGCCCTTCGTGCCAATCTTGGGGGACCCCAGAGTAGATTACTTCACTCCCTGTGAATACTCTGCTCCACCTCTCCGATGAGAGGAGTCAACATCCTCAGGTTCCACTCCACCTGCAATATCATCTCCACCATAGCCCAAAGCACTGGGGACTTCTATGGTGACAACATCATCCAAAGTCTACTCCACAGGAGATGGCGTGATCGGAGGGATATGCTCATCAGGCGAGCATGCCACTTCCTTTGGTTGACTTGGGCCCAGTTTTGACGACCGGGGTTTCCTCTTCTCCTGCAAAAGAAGAGACATCTTAGTGAAAGAGGAAAGAACCGAACTAGACCGATAATAATGTACATACCGCTGCGGGAACTGGTTCTGCAGGAGCTGCCAAAGGCCGCACCTGCGTAGCTAAAGCCTTCTTGGGCCGCTTCGGGTCAGATGAATCTGCCTCCGTCGGGGCACGTCTCTTCGATGGTTTGGCCGAGGGGTCCTCCTGGGAGCTTCCTTCCGGGGCCACAGGGGCAGTTCTGTATGCTGTCACTTCAGGAGGATGATAAGCTCGAGCTGTTGCCAGCATGCCTTCCGAAGCTTCGATCTGCGTGTCGGCAATGAAACTAGTCCCCCGGTCAAATCCAACGGGAACGGTATTCATTGCACAGTAAAACTTTGCGGCATAATACAATATATGTGGCTGGATGTTGTAGACCGGCAACGTGAATCGTACCCCAGTGCAGCCGTCATTGTAATACTGTCACCCCCGGGCACCATCCAGTAAACTCCCAACGAATCCCAGAAAGCTACTGGGGTTTTTTAACATGAGTTGGGTATAGCCGAATTGGCGTACGAAGCGACTGGGCAAATATGGCTCCAAAAAGCAGCAGTTCTGATTCTGATACACAAGGTATGAAGGCCGGATGCTCTACAGTCGGTGGAACCCCCATGGCGCCAAAGAAATTGCATCTTTATCGGCATCTTCCAGCTCCTCATCCGCCTCACAATCATCAAAGGTTGCAGCGACCTTGGTAATCTCCCATCCTTAGAGATAAAATAGAACCCTCCTGCCGATAGGTACCCCTGTATGCAACCACTTCCGCCTGTAGAAGTGACGGATAAAAGCGTCGCCTTCCTCGTGCTCCTCGACCGATCCAGGAGTTATTATGTTGAGGTGATGTAAAATCAGCCATCCCATCAGGTAATGGAAGGACAGCTCCACTCGAGGGAAATTGCCTCTCTTGTCCTTATCATCCATCACATCATCGGTGAATTCTCTCAAACCCCGCTTCAAGTTGTACACCATAGCGGGAAGCAGAACCAGAAGGTAACCAAAGACCAGCCTCACAGCCGACAAAATGAGATTCCTGGATATCCTCTCCAATGAATAGGACCCACCAGCGAATACATGGTCACGAAGCCATAGCATCAGAAAGGATGCCAGCCCTTTGGAGACATCTTGTGAGTACAGTGCCAGAAGCAGCTATAGATGTGCTCGAATGGCTACCGATCCTCGTTTTCACGAGGGTTCTTTTCATTGAGCCTAGACATCTCAGCGAGTACCTCAGCATGGGGTAGCCCCTAAGGAGTCGTAAAACGGATCCTCGAACGATCCGCCAAGTCTTGCTTGAAGACATACTCCCTCCAAGAATTCACATGGGGCTGTGCCCCGCCTTTTTCCCTACGCTAAAGTAGGTAATGATGGCTCGCGACCTCCTTGAAGACCGCCATCATCTCAGAGTTCTTCTCTTCCAAAGCCAATAACTCCTCGTTCGAGGGAAAATACTCCTCATAGGGTTCAGATCCCCAAGGGAGCTTCGAGACCTCGTACATCTCGTGTAGAGCCAGTCCTAACTCCCCTATGGGAGTGAAAAAGTGTCGGTGTGGGTATTGTACATCTCCAGAACAGCGATAAACATGTGCTTATTCAGGTCTATGCTCGCCTGAGTAGCACGAACAGCAGCAGTAAGACCAATCTTTATGAGATCGACCCTAAACTTCGTCAGAATCCAAAGGGTCAACTCATCCCACTTATGCATATAGTGGCACCAACCCTCGACTCAAAACTCTCCCTTCGGGTACGATAGCTTTGTCGATGCCAGACGATTGACGAAGGTTGAAGCATTGAACGCAAAAGTATCGGTGGGAACATCACTATAGATACCCCTGGGATACAAAGTTTGCCAATGATAAGAGGCCCCGACTCGTGCAGCCATCAAGGTATCCCTCTGGTTCGAAGAGGTGTCGAGCCGTATAGTGCCAGCCACGGCTCCTCCTTGAGAGGGAGTGAATTCCCACACCATCCTTCTCTTTGAAGCAAGACTACAGAAGTCCGTCAAAGGCAATTGGCGCTCCCCTTGCTTGATATACATGTTTACGCCTCTGGCTTTGAAGAACCAGTCCTCCCTGATCTTTAGCACCTTCACTTCGGTATAAGTTAGGCGATCTCTGAACGGGAATTCTGGTTTCAAGTTGGACTCATTCTCAGACTTAGCAGATTTGACTCTCCCTCTCTCCATCAGGTCCTGGAGGAAAGTATGGTGCTGCTCGCGAAACTGGGCCATCCTCTCCGGAGACTGATCCAACATAATAGTAGCCTTGGCCGGGTTCACAACCTCCTCATCAAAATCCATGCCCAGCTGACAGAGCGTATGGTCCAAAAGGACTTCGTTCAGCAGGGGGATGGTCATCGACACTGTCATACAAAACGAAACAAAGCCATCAAGCAAAAGACTAAAAAGACTTAGAAGCCCAATATGAGCATCTGAGCCGCATCAGAATCTCTGGCACATCAACTAGGATGAAACCTATGCGCATAGAAGGAATCCCGATAAAGACACACAGGATCAAAAGTCTAGGTGCAATTGAAGAGAAGATTCGGCACATCATCAGGACCAAAGTCCATGCGCGTCAGCAAGTGAAGCTTCGGCGCATCATCAGGATCTAAGTCCATGTGCGTTAGCAAGTGAAGCTTCGGCGCATCATCAGGACCTAAGTCCATGTGCGTCAGCAAGCGAAGCTTCGGTGCATCATCAGGACCTAAGTCCATGCGCGTCAGCAAGTGAAGCTTCGGCGCATCATCAGGACATAAGTCCATGTGCGTCAGCTGAAAGGGCTTCAGCGCATCATCAGGACAAAAGTCCATGCACGTCAGCCTAAGCACATCAATATGAGGCGGCTCATCTACAGTTGGGTCACCCCAACATCACTGTAACAAAGACCAAGACAAGAGAATACCCACCGAGCACTTCTGGGCGAACGTCGGTGTAGGTCGCCATGATGACGGAGACTTCCTCCGTATCGACCTCCAATGGTTCCTTGCCTCGACCCTTTTCTCGGCCAGCAGCACCGCCTCGGGGAGTCTTAGGAGCCATCTCTTTAACAAACAAAAAAAGAAGAAAAGAGCTTTGAGGAAGAAGAAAGCTTTTGCAGAAAGTAGAAGACTCTCTCTCCTCACAAGCCGCCTATTTATAGGCTTGGCCTCGCGTATAAACCGATGAGGCGTGACATCAGCAATCAGTTGCTTTGGGTCTCGAGAAACCGACGACTGCTTATCTTTAAAAGTTCATCATTATTATTTCCTAAGATCGAGGCGTTATCTCTTCAAAAGAAGCATGCGCCCTAGCAGTATGCGCCTAAGCAGCAAGCGTCCCTACAGCGACGTACAGAATAACTATATGCCAAGAAAAGCCATGCGCCTAGGCGGAGGGCATGCGCCCAGAGTTGTTACTCCCCATGCTTTTTATTCAAACTATTCCAAAACTTGGCAAGAAAGTTTTGAAAACTTTGAAGGGGGTCTTGTAGAAGCATGGAATTTCAGGCGTATCTATAGGCCAGAATTTCTATGCGCTCAACCCAACCATGCGACCAACTCAAATACGCCAGGAAGCTCAAACAGATACTTGGCACAGCAAAGAAAAGTACAAGTTTAAAGAAACTAAAAAGAAAGCTTTTATTTCATATGAAAGTCTATTACATGTCTAAGGCAAGGCTTTACAAAGGAGAACTTCGACAAAAAAGAAAAGATCCTAAAGCTAACAGCCAGGCGCAGCAACTGCTATGCGCCCCATGCCAGGCGCATCATCCGCCAGGTGCATCATTCTGGTGTCTCATCCAGGCGCATCGTCTCGTCATTATGGCGCAGGCGCATCAGCACCAATCAGCCGTTGTGTAGCAGGAGGAGGAGCTCTCCTAGCTCGACAAAGATTGCGGCATGATGCCCTAATCTTCGGAAGCAATAGGCACACTCGACAGCCTGTGGCTCTGCTAGCATAACGAAAGACGTAGTGCGACTGCTCTGATCTTTGGATGCAACAGGCACCATCGGCCTGTGTCGGGACTCGATGATCCTGGTATTTGGATGTAATAGACACTATCACAGAAGCTCAGAGCAACGGGAAGACTGGGGCAACGCATCTTCACCCTCGGGAAGAGCTCGAATTTGGCAGTTCTCCAAGGCGGAGCTCCGACCATGTTCATCTTTACATCGAAATAAAGAATGAAAGCAAAGCTTTCCCTCATGCGGCTATTTATAAGCACGGGCAGCCTACACCCGAGTGCCAAATGGCCAATGTTCTAAATTTCATGCAATGAATTTGCATTAATAGCAAATGCATCTGTCGCCTCGTATTTGGATATGTCAAGGCAACCATTAATGCCTCGAAGAACTCAACAGGCAGGCCAAAGAGGATGCAACACATTGGCAGATGTGCCGTCGATATCATGCGCTCCCCATGGATGTACCCAGCGTGCCATAGCCATGTGTCCAGATTGGCACTAACCAATACAACCCTCTTCATCAAACATTTAATGCTGAATGACAAAGGCGGCAACATATTCCAAGAGCCGTCCAATCAGCTGTGCAGAAAATGAAGCGCCGCTGATGTCAGCACCAACATTACACCTAGGGTCAACAACAAGCTACGTGGCCGACCGATCATTCGTATGTGCCTCGTGGCCATGCATCCAGAAGACAACATGCGTCGCAGTAGACATACGCCCCCTCAGCTCACTTCTGATCTCAAGCAATAGAAGACTAGGCTATGCAAGTGCCTCAAAAGCCATGCGCCTGGACTTGCTCATGGCTCCTAAAGATCATGAGATCAAGTCGCCTCCCCTGTGCCTGATTCTAGGCACACCCTGATGCAAAGCTCTGCATGCGCCTCAAAAGCCATGCGCCTAGACTCGTCTATGATGCCTAAACTCATAGACTAAGTCACCTCTATGTGCCCGATCATAGGCATGCCCCGACAGATCACTCTCCTCCAAAACTGAGATCTTTGAGCTACAGACATGCGTATTGTGTCCTTTGACTCAGTTCTACTCAAGAATGGGAGCTAACCACCCAAGATCTCTGCGAAAACCAAATCTCCGTGACTGCCACATGTCAGCTCCATCACAGCCTAGCGCAGCAGTCTAGCAGATTCAGCTTCAATTCAGGGCGCATCAACCATACGCCTCCGCCAGCATCAGCCATGTGGCATCCCCACGTCCAGGTGCATCCGGCATATACACACATGAGCAGCCAGCCTGCTGCCGATAAATGGAAGGATCATTCCTTCACCTCCAAGGACGGATATATACACATACAAAGGCCCGAAGAGATACTTAACAACTGCTTCTTCTCGCAACGCTCCGGCATCAAGAGCAACCCAGATCCTCAGAGAGTTTAAGATCGTCGTCAGATCGTCAACGGAGTCAATGCATTACCACTCGCTCCACCGATACAGTTCCCAAATAAAAATAAAATTATACTCCTAGTACTACGTCTAAGTCCTACATTGTATGATGTTCTATTTGTAATTGAAATACTAAAGTTTTAACCAATAAAACCTTATCGCATTTTCGATGGCAAACAGACATCCCTTTGCCAAAGCACAAAAGATGCAAAAGACTCAGGCTCAGTGCTAAAAAGACAAAATAGAAGATATGGAGAGAAGTCCCTTCATTGTCATGTATACCAAAGTCTAGTATAGACACATCAGGACCATACATAAGGGACTAATTATGTTCTTCTATAAAGGATCTGGTACAGATTCGACATAAGCCTAGAGGGATCTATAAAGGACGCAATCTTCATCGAAGCACAACCTTTCTTCTTCTCGATACACATGCTAAAGGATTGACCTCCACCGAAGCATTTTCTGATATTCTTATGGGCACAGCCTCTCGGAAGCATATCAGCATCCCGGTACTTTGAAGAAGCCAGAGCCTTCAAGACCAGAGGCGCAGCTACCTCCCTGCGCCAAACTTAGAAACAAGATGGTGGTAGGCCCCTCTCCTCTTATTTTATTCGAGAAACTAGTGTCTGCACTCCAGAGGCACAGTTATCTGCCTGCGCCAATCTCAGACGTATAAGGGTGTCATGCCCTTCCCTTCACAACCAATGCCTTCACTATTCATAGGCGCAGCTACTTACCTGCGTCCGTATGAGGCACAGGATGGTGATATGCTCACACCATCTACATTCCTACGGTGCAGTCATCTGCTCCGGATCAGGAGCTTAAGTCACTTCACTATAAGAGACTTGGGAACTCCCATCGTAACCTCATCAACATGTCGCTCCAAAAGCACAGTAACCTCATCAACCTGAAGCACAAGCCTTCTTGTCGCCAACAACATAGTGACTCTGGTAGCCGGAAACATAGTTTCATAAGTTGCTCTATACGTACAGAAGTCTCGTCGTCATTCGAAGCCCAGTCCATTCGTCGCCTGAATGTACGGAGGTTCCATCGTCTCCAGAAGCATGGTCTACTCGTCGCTCCAGAAGCACAACAGCACTTAGTCCTTACCAGAGGTGCAAGAAGCGTGGGTCACCCAATTGGTTTGTTTAAACCGCCTCTTACAGAGAAGATTGGGATTAAATCATGATTGATATCATATCAGATTGACTTAAATCTTAGACCATGATCAATTAGACTCCAAATCTATGATGAAATTCTAAGATTTACTCGGCTGTATTCGAGCAAGCAAATCGACATGCGCCATGTGTCACCTCCTTCGGTTAATCAATGTTTCTGCTTGGGACTTCTATGAGACGACCCCCGTCGCTTAGCCTGTAATCGGCCGTTATGGAACCTGCCTTGCGTGAGCTCAATCTAGGCTCACGTAGCATCATGCCTTAGCGAGGACGATCGGTCCTACGAGACCGAGGCATGACATAATGGTATCAGAACACGGCTTTACGTCCTTGGACTTTCGATTGAATTCTTTAACTCTGATGTTGTTTCCGTAAACTCTGATGTCATTTCTGCGATTTATATCTTTAGTGCGCTCTCTCTCAATGTTCCGCAGGATGTCCATACAATAATTCTATGTAATTTGCAAATCGTATGAGAATAGTTTTTTACAAAATAAAAGATGGTTCACGTAAGACACGGTTGGCTAAGTCGGGCTGGACATATACACCAAGATTGCGTTGACCTAAGCAAAGTCGTATGCGGGATTCAAAATGTGTCGAACAAGAATGAGTTAGACTCGATTCATAAAAGTATTGGTTAGTTGCGGTAGGGGTGCTATCGTAAGACGATATCGTCAATACGATATAGATGGAACATGCTTGAAATTGATGAATGGTTCGAACGAAGATTGGAAGAAATCGATTGTGAATCGAATGATAGTTTTGAGAATTTCTCGAAAGACTTCATCCCTGAGTGGTGTATGGGATAGCCTCGGGGATGTCGATCGATTGAGGATACGGGGTGCCAATGAGTCTATCAGCAAGCATCGCATGTATACAATGCCTTAGATTGAGTATCATTGAGTAAGTTGTAATCTTAAAGTTTATGACGAGTTGGTTCAAACAAACTAGAAATGACGCACATGAGAATTGAACTTCGCCAATATGAATTATAAATATGATTGAGTAGGTAGATTGAATCGAGAAAAAGTTAAGGTGTAGCGAATGGATGACTTGATAAAGGAAATTGATATGAATCGTATACGAAAAGTTGGCACGATTGGATGATAGTATGTATGGAAATGATTCGAATATTTTGAGATTGACTCTAATGATTAGAATAGATATTGCTCGATGATTTGAGTTAGCATAGATCAAGGCATTTTAAGAAAATATGTTGCTCGATGACTTAAAATAGACAGATGAATATATGTGATTATGGATTTGAACGAATTGATCATGTGAATAGTTTAGGGATTATTTAACGAATTTTGATCTTGAATATCGAGAAGATTATGGTATATCCAATTCGGATAATGGTATCGGTTGTATGACTCGAAATTTGTTGCAAATAAAGATCGTCAAGTTATGTATGTCATCGATGGTATTGAGGCATATCAAAGATCGATATGCGATAACTCGGGGGTACTCTGATTCGAGGAATGACGATCGTGTAAAGTGTTCTTATTTTGGATGGATGCTATACTTGAGACTTTGATGGAAAGGAATGTTTGGATGAAAGGAAAGTATCTTTATTACTTCGACGATAGCCACAATATCAACATTTTTGTCTTGCGCAAGCGCAACACCAGCCTCGCACATACGTCACGTCGGATTTGTGGTGATCATTCTACGTGAGTGCTGACATGGTGATTCATGTTACGGGAATGATCCAACTCAAAAAAATTAGGGCGTGGCAATTTGTATGTTATAATTTATGGTTTGATGCGAAGGTGAATTTGAGGATTGTTCGGACTTGTGAATCACAATTGAGTAAACTTGAGGATTGAGTAGATCCAATCTGCGTATCGAGAATTAATCAATCTAGACTCAAAGCAAGAGTTACGCCCCGATAAGAACGATTATCCTGGGAGAATGCATGGTGATTTCGTGTCCAATCATGGATAGTCGAACTTGCGTAAGATTGGGGTGTGACATATTGCTATACTAGACAACCTCGTGATCGATTACGTGAATTGCGATAAACGACTTAGAGAATATGGAATAAAAATTATGGTTTAGTAACAATTCGTATTGTAGCATACTTGACTGGAATAGGATGGATAGGTGAATTATATTGAACATGTTTGAAGAGATGGATTATGCGAATTGGTAGTTTGGACGTACGATATTGATATATCGAAGACTCGGTTGAACAGGACTTATGGTAGGATGGCTTTGCTGAATGACTCGGACCCCTTGGACTATGTGTTGTAAGTACGAATAGGAGAATATATGATCGAAGTTTAGAAATCGGAGTGGTGCGAGATTGGGTAGAAAACCTGTACTATCAACTTTGGTTTGACCGTAGGATTGGGGTCAGTGTTGATATTATTGTTTGGAAACTGTGATTCCAATACTGATGATTGACTTTAACCTGGAGAGATGGCCTAGCGGTTAGGCGAGACGTCCCTATTTTAAGAGATAGCATATGATTGATTTCAGGATTGATAGAAAGAATCAAACGTGTGAGATTGGATCCACTATCATGAGGCTTAGCTAAAATGCATATATTTTAGGGATGCCTTAAATATGTGCATGATCCAGCTAAGTGATACATTGAATTCAAGTGAGAATAAAGGAACGAGAAGTTATCAAAAATTTCAAAATTTTGTGTTGTGAAGAAAAATATTGATGGCAGTGCGATCATTGGATTTGAGATGAACTTGAATGTTGGTTAATCGGATGGTTTTCTTAGAACTGAGATTGTCCGTGTGCGTGACGAGTATAGGTTACCCTAAGTCGAGATATAGTTGTTCGTGTCAAATGATAACCAAAGCACGAGCATGGCTCGGATTTAAGAAACGCATAGGAGGATTGTGTGCGAGAATCGTTGGATGTTGAATCAAGTTATAAGTCGATAAGTGTACTTAGGTAGTTTCGAGGACGAAACTTTTTCTGAGTGGTGTATAATGTAGTGCCTCGTCCTGCTCAGTCAATCGAAAAAATTGAAACGCCAATGGCGTTCGAACTTAGCCATGCAACGGCTGCTCGAAGACCCGCTCGGTCGAGGCAACTCCTCGTTCAGGTGGGTGGCTTCGATGAACTTGCCTCTGCTTGGCCTTCGCACTAATAAATCGAATATTTTCAAATGCACAAGTAGGCTTGATAATAAAAGAAACGAATCCACATAGTTACGGGAATAATCCCAACTTGGGGCGGATTAAGTTAAGAATATGGAAAGGTCCCACTATCGGCTTAGAAGTGTTGCACGGTGTGCTTTCAAAATAACACCCGAACCTTCGTCTCGTGGCTTGGGAGAAGGAAAGGTGGTTTAAGTTACCATAAAGTTATGGACTTAGCCTAAGTCGTAGGCGTCGCACGTATAAATGCTTGATAAAGCATGCATGGTCCCATCGTCCAAGGCTTGGCATAGCCTTTAGCCATCCTATGGATTAAGTTGTTGTACGATTGAGTTAGGCAAAAGTTATATTGGGTTGTCGAAGTCATTCTAAGCACTGTCACGCACTTTCTGCGGTGGTTAAGTCACATAGTCCCCTGATCTCAAGGCTCATCATATAAAGTATGACTTGGACGATAGCGTCGCATAGAACATAAGTCGGTTTAAGGCATGAGCCAAGGTCGGCACTATAAAAAGTTAACCACGGTCTATGGTACTTAAGGAACATGTTTTGTTCAAGTTAAGTTGGAAGGCTATACGATAATCGTTCCCTGGGTTTCAAAGGAAGAAAAGTTCATGCGACCGTTTGTCGCCGAGGCGGTCCCATATTTTGGGAGTCTCCAGGGATGCACGTTTTGCATCGTATAGTTTTGATGCACGTTTTGTATCGTATAGTTTTGATTCACGTTTTGCATGATATGGTTCCAATGAACGTTTTGCATGATATGGTTCCGAGCACGTTTTGCTAAGTATGGTTCTAGTCGTACCTCAAAGTAGGCCATGCATTTACGTGAGTCTAGGTGTTTTCGTAGGTGCGTGGTCATGGACAACTTGTCGATAAGGATTTCTTCCTCGACTGGTTTTACGTCGGGGCGCCGAGGCCAGTCGACCTAGGGGAAGACGTTATAGCAACGCTAGATTGTACCGCGTAGGTAGTCGGGGGCTTTCCATGGGGCTAGCTTGTAACGTCCCAGTCCCAAAATACATAGGACCGAGTACGCGACATGCCAGCTGCACATATACGAAGAATACTCCAATATATTGAATCCTTGTATACGTACATAAGCTATATAATAAATCATCATAGGCGAGAATAATATAATATAATCTCATCACAGCTCAACACAGAAGATAATAAAGTCCAGATAATAAATAAGTGTATCAAAAGATAGCCGGGTGAACATACTCACTCCAAACAACTATAAAAATAGTCTCATAAGATCGGAGTCCAACCTCCGCAAAATATAAAGAAAAGAGATATAAAAATATCCATTAATGTCTCAATAAATGAATAGACTAAAAATCAGTAGCAGATGCCTCATCATCAAAATGGGATGGATCTAGTGCTGCTCAGTACTCCTGCGGAAAGTCGTCCAATCCTGGAGAGATAACCAGGTCCTCAGAGGGACGTATCAAGATACAAGAAAACACCTTGCCATATAAACAATGATAATATAATATAAAAGAAAGGGGATGCATGCAATCGGGTTCCTGACCATTCTACTGTGAATATGCAGTTTAGAAACAATCCTTCGACGCATGAGCCCTGGCTGAATATATAGGATCCAATATAGTCCCCTATTGGGCACCAGTGACCAAGTGCATAACGTTCAATAACGTCAGTGGCCAACCTGAGAGGATAATCATACCCGTATCTCCAGCGGAGCTTCCGGGTTACAAGGAAAGTATAATTGAAGCCCATACGTCAGATATTGTTCTCCCCATCCAATGCCTAGTATCATCATCTCCATGACTGATATGAACCTCTAGTAATCGACAAGTCGTCTAACATGCAATTCTATTGGCAGTTACTCCTATCCGTCGCACGCTTCATACGTATCGGTGGCCAGCTGACTACACGGGTACGTGTCCTACATGTGACTCACAACACGTGGTAAAGGAAGCGTCAAGGCCGTATGAGATATACCAATACCTCATAAACAATGGGTGGTCACTAGACTAAGTCAATGCAAGAGAGATAAATAAAAGCGAGAAAACGACCGATAGAGTCGCTCACACCCAAGTGTGACTTGGACGCACAGTTTTATAATAACAATAATTAAGAAATGCTGAAAATAAGAATATGCAATTGATAGAGTAAGGTGGCAAGGTATCTTGCCTGATTTTGTGCTATAAATATGAAACACCGCTCCCGCGTCCACGCCTCCGGAACCCGACGCTCCTAGATAATTAATTAACTAAATTAAGTCACTACTCACGAAACTTAAGATACGACTTAATTAGTCAAAGTAATGTGTTAAAATTATATTCAATCTCTCGTGGAACCATTTAGATCCATACAATCACACACAGGTTCCACGAGACATCGAAACACAGTTTTAGGGTTTCTAACTCTTAATTAGTCGGTTATGCCTCTACTTCAATAACATACTTAAAAATCATATAAAAATCATAAAAATAATATTTAAACTAATTTTTTACAAATTTATCTCTGAAATTCTAGAATTAATATTTCTAAAGACATTTATGACTGGTTGATTACTATGTCAGCTAGTCTACCCGAAACTCGCCCGGAACATAGTTAATGACTCAAAATTGCTAAAATAACCAAAAATATATTTTAAACAGCAATAAAATACCTTATTTCACAAAATAATATCAGAGGTACAAGGGTTGTGTTATACTACAAGTTTGGGACATTCTAGGTCAGACAGTTACCCGAAATTAGCTAGTTTGACCTAAAATTTTCCCGGCCATATTTGATTTTCTAAAATCGTGAAAAAATACATAAAAATCCTAATTTATGTATATGAACACACATAAAATTCAGTTTTAATAATAGACACCAATAACTCATAGTTCCTTCACAATGGGGTTAATTTAGATCCTACCGAAACATGAATATTACGTCTATATTTCATGAAACCTTTATGGATGAATATACATAACAAAAGCCATCAAAATATGATTTCTAAAGATTTAATAACATATTTTCTAAAGAATTGTAGTAAGGGTTTGAGATGGAAAGGTTAGGATTTCTTACCAAAGGTCCTTGCTAGAGAGGTTTGACTACTTCTCCTCGCCAAAGCTCCAACATTTCTCGCTATCCTTGCTTGCTAATCCTCTTTTGGTGAGTATGGAATGGTTGGCAATAGATATAGATGGTTGGATGGAGAAGATGGAGTTTTTAGAATTTGTTTTGAGGGGTTGGGTGGATGTATGGTGGAGGAGATGAGGTTTTGTGAAGGATGGAGAGATGTGCAATTGAGGAGATGATGTATGGAGGCTATGGGAGAAAAGGTGCTGCTGAAAATATGAAGAGGGAGAGGGGTGGTCAGCTATGGAGATGGAAAGAAAGGAAGAATTAAGTTAGGGTTAGGATTTGGGCTAAGTTGATGTATATATATGGGCTTTATTGGGTTGCATGCATGAAAAGGAGTGGGAATCCTATTCCTATGAGGTGTTCGGCCATGGGAGGGTTTGCTTGGCCGAATAATCTATGGTGGGGGTCCACTTGGCATGATTTGTTTGTTTGGTGAGTTGGCTAATTGATTGGATTGAGGATTTACACTACAAGAAAAATGATCATTTACAGCGCGCGAAGCACGCTGTAAATGATCTTTCACGGCATACATTTTGGTGCCGTAAAAGGTCATGCCGTAAATGACCCTCTTTTTTACAACGCGCATTTGAATGCTGTAAATGACCCATCTCTAGTTTTTTACAACGCGCACTCAAACGCTGTAAATTATCCATCTTTATTTTTTTACAACGTGCATTCGAACGCTGTAAATGACCCCTCTTCAGTTTTTTAAAACGCGCACTCGAACGCTGTAAATGACACATCTTCATTCTTTTACAACGCACATTCGAATGCTGTAAATGACCATTTTTCTTGTACCATTGAGAAGTTGGCATTATATATGCTTAGATCTTTTACGATGTGTTTCGTTTGCAACTAAATCATTTGATATTATGAAATGTATATTCTTAGACAAATTGGTTAAACCACATAAATTATTGGACACAAATAAAAATGCTTATATAATATACACTAAAAGGAGTATATTTTTTTGAAAAAAGGAGTACTACATTTTTGTGAATACATGACCGAGAAACCCATCACTATCGACAGAAAACGTCATGCATGGCCAACGTCAGAGACCCTCAGCTTCTTTGCTATGTATCCATCCTTTAGAAGCTAGGGAAGAAGAAAAACACAAACAAACTTCACTAGTACAACTTCTACTGGCTAGTACTCAAATTTGGAGGAGATCATAATGAAGAAGAATATTGTTGAGCAACACCATCGCCGCCGTCTTCGCCATCCTCCATTGCTACTTCCACGATGCTTCCGACCTCATCTCCGCCCACGCCGATGACCCCTCGTTCGCTCTCGAGCTACCGAGGCTCCTGCCGCTCCTCGCCGCTGACCTGCCGTCCTTCCTAGTCCAGAATTCAATCAACGTCACCAACTCCTCCTTCCCTCCCTCGAAGACACCTTCCGGGAGATGTTCCTAACAATAGACCGGGAGGCGACGACGTCGAGAGCAAGGAACCTCTGCAACACGATGGTTCTCATGAACGTCCATCAACGGCATGGAACTGATGCCGGTCGGGCCAATGGTGCGCGACAGCATGCTGGTGCTCCGTAGGGACCTCTTCGAAGATGACTCAGGAGGAGAGTACATGGAGCAGATGGACACGAGGGATGAGGAGAGCTCCGTTGTCTATGTCTTCTTCGGCAGCGTGGTCCACCTCGAAGAGATCTGCAAGAGGCTGGAGGAGAGCGGTAGGTCGTACTTACGGATGGTGAGAAAGGACGCGAAGGAGAAGCTAGAAGGCGGCGCGGCCGAGTTCGTCCGGGGCGCCGACGGTGCGGGCGGTCTGTGGGGTGCTTCGTGACGCACGGCGGATGGAACTCGGTGGCGGAAAGCATGGCGTATGGGGTGCCGACCGTGGTGCTGCCGCAGTGGGCGCACCAGCCAACGAACGCGAGACTGGTCGAGACGGCGTGGGGCGTTGGCGTGCGGGCGCTGCTGAACGGGAAGTTTGTAGAAGAAGAGGAAGAAAATGGGATAAAGAAAATGAGTCTGCCATGCATTACTTGGAGGGAGGAAATAGTTAAATAGGCATGGCAGAAGAAGAATAAGTCTAAGAAGAAGAAGACGAACAGTCTGCCATGCATAGGCATGGCAGAAAATGAGTCTGCGCATTACTTGGAGGGATTAATGTAGGAAGAATTTGAAAATTTTGAGTGGAGGCAAAATATCTGAAAATTCGAAAGTGCGGGAGTCTAAAAGTTTTGTGCTGAAATTTGAAATTTTTAAGTGGTGAAAATTTTGCTAGGAGGGAGACTTTTTTTTTTACATTTTTTTTAAATCTGTGAGAGGGAAACTAAATTTATTTTAGGGAAAAAAATTTGTTCGGAGGGAAACAAAATATTTTTAATAAACAATTACAACCATTGGGTATATTCCAATAAATAACTTATCCACAAAATATTATCATTATATCCATTAAGAATATTAGTTTTTATACTATTTTTTAAAAAATTCTTATTTATTTATTGTTTATTGTTTTGGTTTTTTTGTTTTTTTTTTCTTGTTTTCACTTTTTTTAGGAAAAAATTCAATAGTTTTTCTTTTTACAACGCGCAAAAATGCATGCCGTAAATGAGTCCTCAATTACAACGCACAAAAATGAATGCCGTAAATGAGTCCTCAATTACAACGCGCAAAAATGCATGCCGTAAATGAGTCCTCAATTACAACGCACAAAAATGCATGCCGTAAATGAGTATTCAATTACAACGCGCACAAATGCATGCCGTAAATGAGTCTTCATTTACGGCGGGCATGTCAAACACGCCGTAAAAAAGACAAAAAATAACTCTTTTACGGCATGCATATTTGCACGCCGTAAATGAGTATCATTTACAACGCGCAGCAATTGCACGCCGTAAATTGCGCGCCGTAAATACTACATTTTCTTGTAGTGTTAAAAAGGTCTTTCCTAATATAGAACTAATTAATTCTATCTATGAAATACAATCCAAATCTGAATTAAATATAAATATATGTAATTACTAATATTTATTAATGCCCAACATGCCTACGTAGGGTTGGGTTTGGCTTGGAAGAGGTTTGGAAAGGTTTGGTGCAACCGGGTCTCCTAAAAAGTCATAGAGGCTTTCTTAACTAATTAATTAAATAAAAATATAACTTGTGTCATAATTTGAATGGTTAACATGCAAGAGACTACAGTATGACCATGGCATTCCTAACATCGCTAGCATGCTAGTTAAAGCACCTGACTACGCTAGGCATGCCATACTTTCTAGTCGTCTTGTATATTCAAACTTAACCATGACTATAGTCATTTTATATAATATAAATAAGATAAAAAAAATTAGAATTAAATAAAATCCAAAAAAATAAATTTAAATATTTCTTTAAATTTTGAGGGATTTTACATCCTATCCAACTTAAAGAAATTTCGTCCTCGAAATTAAACTAAGGTAGGGGGTCGAATGTAGTGCAATGCAATGCAAGGAACTATAAAGAACTAACATATGCATGACATACCTTGGGTTTCGGGAAATGGGACGGTAGATTATAAAAACACATTGGCTTCATATCCTATAAGAGATGGTGTTTTTGGTTCAAGGCTCTACCCAACTTATTGAAGTTGGCTAGTTTCGAGTCAGTTTGGTTAGAGAGGTACCGTAAGTCTGAGGATATGCCTTCTATGAATTTTGTGTATAATAGGCACAAGGGAGCTGAATTGAAGGGCATATTAGGACAAGTGCATAGTGGGCTTCGAGTAGATCACCACCATATATCAGATCGAAAGTTTGAGTTGAGTTTGGTTCTCAAATTGAAGCCGAAAGGTTCGTCGGTATTATGGTAAGGTTTATAATTATCCCTTTTTACTCAAAAATCGTATCATGAAAATAGAGTAAAAGGGGACGTGTTTTAGTGGGACATGATATGTCTACATAAAGATTGACTCGTCTAGGTCTTGCATATGGAATTTGTTGGAAGATAACAGCTGGTCTTGTGCTCCGAATCTAAATGCCACGGTCGAGGACCCAAAATGATCTAAAATAGGAAGCGGTAGTTCATGAGGCACTAATTATCGTTCTAATAGAAACCACTTATTCTAATCAATAGGCAATCCTAGTACATTCTAAATTCTACTGGGGCTCTACGATCTATATTCTGCAGTAATTCATTTCTAGAAGTTAACAAGACACCGCTCTATGGTTTAGTGGAGTTAGAAAGGTTCGAGTCGGAAGGTCATACCTCAATTTGTAGAAGAATATTACACGATGTAATAGGATACGAGATGTGATAGATATGAGTCAAGTTTTAAAGACCGTACTTTGATTCCAACAGATGTCAATGATTGTATGAATATAGCTTTCCTGGCTATAAATGGTATGGTGAACTGAAGAGGATATTCCGGGTCTATCTTCCCTCAATACGAGCATCCGTCTTTTCGAAATTCGTAAGGCAAAAACAATCAGTGTTCCAGGGAGAGAGGATCTTATACGAATATAGGGTTCCAGTGGCGTTTTAATAATTCAAATAGAGTTGTCAATGCAATTGCGGATGAGATCCTAGAGTCATCTATATCTCAATCAACGTAGGATAAGTAAATAAAAAGCGAACCAACTGTACTAAGGTTTATCAGACCATCAAACACTGATTCTGATTAGACAATATGTTAGTGGGCGTCCCCAATAAACACATGTCGTGAACAAGCTCGATAAAGGATCAGCTTGCAAAAACTAGGCTATAATTGCGGTGTTTAGTCATGATAGTCCAAAGTATAAGTATACGGGATTTATGATTGAAAGAAAACACAAGTAGTTCAAAGTTTAAGAATCTAAGCCGTGTCCGGTGTTCGTGCTTATACAGTCATCCTAATGCCTGAATTTCTCCGGCCTTGGCTAAACTCATGATGCATGGATCATGTGTCAAAATCATGATAATAGGAAATATGATAATTAAAATCATACATGCTATGATTTTTCTTGCTGGTTTCGCATTCTCTACTGCAAGCGAGAAGGCATGCCCGTAACTCTGACTGGGGTCCTGATCTCAAGCCTTGTTGTACTGTACACCTTAGGGAGGTAATGGTGGGCGAGGTGCTGAAGATGTAGGCCTCAAGGACTGATGTGCATGTACTAGTGCCTGCTGCTCGGGGAAATCTCTGGCCAAGTGTTGTCCTGATCCATATCTCATACATAATCCCAGGCGAAGTCGACAGTCACTCCTAATATGACCTTACTTTCCACAAAAGTTGTACGTGGGCTTCTGGTAGGGCGTAGTCCTCTGCTGGTACTGCCCTGTGGACCTCCTGATTGGTCCATCCGGGGTAACTCTAGCCGATGCAACCGCTGGTGTATGATATCTCGATGTCTGCTGTTGCTCATTGCGAAGAATCTCCTGAGCACGAGCTTCCTCCAAGACAGCCGAGTGGGAGACTCGAGACTGTATAGTCGTATAAGACTTGAGCTCTGGTGCAAGCCCCTGATGGAATCTCCTCGCCTTCTCCAACTCTGTCGGGATCAGTCCCGCACCAAATCTACTCATGCGATTGAATTCTGAGTCATACTCATCAACTGTCATATTTTTTTGCTTCAGATGAAGGAACTGGTCGTATAGACCGTCTCAAACATAAATGTAGAAGAATCTTTCATAGAATAGATCGTAGAACTCCTGTCAAGTGATCCTGGTGCCTAGTCGCCTTTCTTTCGCCTTCCACCAGTTGTGGGCATTATCCTCCAATAGTAGGTCCACTGCTGTCATCCTGTCTCGAGCTGGCAACTGGGATGCCTCCAGTAGCTTCTCCGTACTAATGAGCCATTGTGACACCTTTAGTGGCTTCTCCGTTCCTCTGAAGGCCTTGGGGTTCATGTCTATAAAATTCTTGATAGAGCCTTCATAAGGATGCAAAGCCGGTGTTGGTACTGGTACCGGTGCCAGAGGTGGAGGTCTAGCCAATGTTGTCATCATAGTCTGTCTTATCAGCTCAATCTGCTGCCACTGAGCCTGCATCATGGAATACATGAACTGGGAAGTAGGGCTCCCATCAGTCGGTGGTGGAGGCATCTGAGGTCCCGACTGTGGTGGAAACTGCAGAAGGAATGGTGGTGGTGGAGGCAGTGGTACATTCCCTCCCGGTGGCATGGTAGTGGTCTGCCCAGCCTGGCTGACTGGGGGTGTTACGATCTATGGGTACACCATCGTCGGAGTCATAGTAGGCTGCGACTGTCCTGGATGGTACGGTGTTACCGGAGTCGTCGGAGGATTCTATCCTTCCGGGGTAGCCTTTTCACCAGATGTGAGGGCCAAGGTAGAAGTGCGTCCACTTCTTAGATTCATACTGTTGGCACGAGGAATAATAGGACGATATTAGGAAAGGTTAGATATGAGATAAATCAAATAATCAAGGAAGTTTCGAAAAGGTTGGAAGTCAAAGGAGGCAGTAGTTCTGGATGAGATACTATTCCTATTCCTATATGCAGGCTTGTTGGGCACAGTCATGTAACCCAATAATATTTTCTGACCTGCGTGGGCCACCACAAAAATATGTAACGCCCCAGTCTCAAAATATATAGGATCGAGTATGCGAACATGCCAGCTGCACATATACGAAGAATACTCCAATATATTGAATCCTCGTATACGTACATAAGCTGTATAATAAATCATCACAGGCCAAAATAATATAATCTAATCTCATCACAGCTCAACGCAGAAGATAATAAAGTCCAGATAATAAATGAGTGTATCAAAAGATAGCCGGGTGAACATACTCACTCCAAACAACTATAAAAATAATCTCATAAGATCGGAGTCCAACCTCCGTAAAATATAAAGGAAAAAGATGTAAAAATATCCACTAATGTCTCAATAAATGAATAGACTAAAAATCAGCAGGAGATGCCTCGTCATCAAAATGGAATGGATCTAGTGTTGCTACGTACTCCTGCGGGAAGTCGTCTAATACTAGTGAGATAACCAGGTCCTCAAAGGGATGTATCAAGATACAAGAAAATACCATGCCATATAAACTGTGATAATATAATATAAAAGAAAGGGGATGCATGCAATCGGGTTCCTAACCATTCTACTGTGAATATGCAGTTTAAAAACAATCCTTCGACGCATGAGCCCTGGCTGAATATATAGGATCCGGTATAGTCCCCTCTTGGGCACCAGTGACCAAGCGCATAACGTTCAATAACGTCAGTGGCCAACCTGAGAGAATAATCATACACGTATCTCCAGCGGAGCTTTCGGGTTACAAGGGAAGTATAATCGAAGCCCATACGTCAGATATTGTTCTCCCCACCCAATGCCTAGTATCATCATCTCCATGATTGATATGAACCTCTAGTAATCGCCAAGTCTTCTAACATGCAATTCTATTGGCAGTTACTCCTATCCGTCGTACGCTCCAAACGTATCGGTGGCCAGCCGACTACGCGGATATGTGTCCTACATGTGACTCATAACACGTGGTAAAGCAAACGTCAAGGCCGTATGAGATATACCAATACCTCATCAACAATATGTGGTCACTAGACTAAGTCAATGCAAGAGAGAGAAATAAAAGTGAGGAAAACGACCGATAGAGTCGCTCGCACCCAAGTGTGACTTGGACGCACAGTTTTATAATAACAATAATTAAGAAATGCTGAAAATAAAAACTGAAAATAAGAATATGCAATTAATAGAGTAAGGTGGCAAGGTATCTTGCCTGATTTCGTACTGTAAATATGAAACGCCGCTCCCGCGTCCACGCCTCCGGAACCCGACGCTCCTAGATAATTAATTAACTAGATTAAGTCACTACTCACGAAACTTACGATACGACTTAATTAGTCAAAGTAATGTGTTAAAATTATATTCAATCTCTCGTGGAACCATTTAGATCCATACAATCACACACAGGTTTCACGAGACATCGAAACACAGTTTTAGGGTTTCTAACTCTTAATTAGTCGGTTATGCCCCGACTTCAATAACATACTTAAAAATCATAAAAATAATATTTAAACTAATTTTCTATAAATTTATCTCTGAAATTCTAGAATTAATATTTCTAAAGACATTTATGACTGGTTGATTACTATGTCAGCTAGTCTACCCGAAACTTGCCCGGAACATAGTTAATGACTCAAAATTGCTAAAATAACTAAAAATATATTTTAAAAAGCAATAAAATACCTTATTTTACAGAATAATATCATAGGTACAAGGGTTGTGTTATACTACAAGTTTGGGACATTCTAGGTCAGCCGGTTACCCGAAATTAGCTAGTTTGACCTAAAATTTTCCCGACCATATTTGAGTTGATAAAATCGTGAAACAAATACTTAAAAATCCTAATTTATGTATATGAACACACATAAAATTCAGTTTCGAGAATAGGCACCAATAACTCATAGTTCCTTCACAATGGGGTTAATTTAGATCCTACCGAAACATGAATATTACGCCTATATTTCATGAAACCTTTATGGATGAATATACATAACAAAAGCCGTCAAAATATGATTTCTAAAGATTTAATAACATATTTTCTACAGAATTGTAGTAAGATTTTGAGATGGAAAGGTTAGGATTTCTTACCAAATGTCCTTGCTAGAGAGGTTGTGACTACTTCTCCTCACCAAAGCTCCAACCTTTCTCGCTATCCTTGCTTGCTAATCCTCTTTTGGTGAGTATGGAAGGGTTGGCAATGGCTATATATGGTTGGATGGAGAAGATGGAGTTTTTAGGATTTGTTTTGAGGGGTTGGGTGGATGTATGGTGGAGGAGATGAGTTTTTGTGAAGGATGGAGAGATGTGCAATGGAGGAGATGATGTATGGAGGCTATAGGGGGAAAGGTGCTACCGAAAATATGAAGAGGGAGAGGGGTGGTCAGCTATGGAGATGGAAAGAAAGGAAGAATTAAGTTAGGGTTAGGGTTTGGGCTAAGTTGATGTATATATATGGGCTTTATTGGGTTGCATGCATGAAAAGGAGTGGGAATTCTATTCCTATGAGGTGTTCGACCATGGAAGGGTTTGCTTGGCCAAATAATCTATAGTGGGGGTCCACTTGGCATGATTTGTTTGTTTGGTGAGTTGGCTAATTGATTGGATTGAGGATTTAAAAAGGTCTTTCCTAATATAGAACTAATTAATTCTATCTATGAAATACAATCCAAATCTGAATTAAATAAAATATATGTAATTATTAATATTTGTTAATGCCCAACATGCCTACATAGGGTTAGGTTTGGCTTGGAAGAGGTTTGGGAAGGTTTGGTGCAACCGGGTCTCCTAAAAATCATAGAGGATTTCTTAACTAATTAATTAAATAAAAATATAACTTGTGCCATAATTTGAATGGTTAACATGCAAAAAACTACAGTATGACTATGGCATTCCTAACATGGCTAGCATGCTAGTTAAAGCACCTGAATACGCTAAGCATGCCATACTTTCTAGTCGTCTTGTATATTCAAAATCAACCATGACCATAGTCATTTTATATAATATAAATAAGATAAACATAAATTAGAATTAAATTAAATCCAAAAAAATAAATTTAAATATTTCTTTAAATTTTGAGGGGTTTTACATAGCTACCTTGCATTGAAAGACCCGCCGCCTACCCGAGCTATGTCCACGATGGCTTGGATTGCCAGTGACTTTCATATAGATAAGTTGGTGTACTGAGCGGCAATCCGCGTACACGGTGTCGGTCGATTCAAAGAAAGTATAAGCATGACACATTTGAGTTAAGAAGGTGTGCACAGTTACAACACCATTATGGGCCTAAGATTTGGCTAAGTAAAGGCACGTGCTTCGGTACGAGTTGTGGCGTCGAGTAATAAGTTGTCGGCATAGAGTTGCATAAGTTGGAATTGAGTAATTTCGAGTTAAGTCAAGAAGGGCCGTAGGGCAAGTTCGGTTAAGTCATGTTGAATTGCGAGGCACGATCTCGAAATGTTATGGCACGACCATGTTGTTACGACACAAGTATAGGCAAGTTTCTAAGTGGCGAGGCACTGTCTCAATTATGTTATAAGAAAGGATTTATGGCATGACCAAGTTGTTACGTACCAAATATGGGCCGAAAGGCAAGCACGAGTCGATAAGATGACGTTGTTGGCACAAAAAGGTCTAGAGGCAAAGTATGAGTGAGTTGTTGGTGCAAGGCACGGTGATGGTCTAGAGACACAAAATAGGCCAGAGTTTATGTCCTAAAATTAATCATAAAGCAAGAATAGAAAGTCAATCGTAAAAGAATATGTTGCACAAAGTAAATAAATGTGTTGGTTTTATATGGGTGGGCGAGGAGCTCACTTCACCAGTACAGTTGAGTACTGACACCCATACAGTTTTTATGTACAGGCACAGGTAAAAGCTCGTTGGCGCAGAACTCGCTTGGATGCGTCAAGGCACAGAGTTCCTTGGCGTTTTGTGGCCTGCGGCCGCATGAAGTCTGGACTTATATGGGACATAATGTATGAACATCGCCTATCTGAAGCATCCGTTGGCTCGTCAAACTGTATTAAGAGTTGCGAGAGAGCAGAGTGACTTGTATTTTGAGAAGAGTGAGCTTGAGTGATTGTAATCTTGGCCTCGCACCCACCTATGTAATCTTTGTTTCAGTATTAATAAAGAGCATTTTGAATGACTTGTGTTTTGCTTTAAGATTTTACTGTTGTTTAATCAATGTTTCTGCTTGGGACTTCTATGCGACGACCCCGTCGCTTAGCCTGTAATCGGCCGTTATGGAACCTGTCTTGCGTGAGCACAATCTATGCTCACATGGCATCACGCCTTAGCGAGGACAATCGGTCCTACGGGACCGAGGCGTGACAATCACCTCCAATAAACCACCACCGTCACCATCATGTACCACCACCACCAGGAACAACCCAGTCACCACCACCTTCACCATCGCGCGCGGGCACCTCCACCGGCAGCAAACTCCAAAAAGGAAAAGAAAAAGGAGGGCAGAACCCTCACCTTCCATCCTCTGTCGCTGACCACCTACACCGGCCACCGCCTCCCAAACCAGCCCAGATCTATCCGCGGCCCGCACCGACTCCACTTCGACACCATTGTTTTCGCCAGAACCCTTCCCGTACGCAGCTACCGCGACCGTACTTCTCCATGCTCGCCACCACCTCGTCTTTGGAACTCCCAGCGCACACATCTGCGCCCTCGACCATGCTGAGAGCGGTGCTCTCGTCGCCGCTCGACTCCGCCTTGCCGCTCGAGCCCTTCGCCTTACCGTATTCCCGACGTGCGCTACCAACCCTCGATCGAGCGAGCGTCGCTGCCCATCAGGAAGCTAAGGCTACTCGCAGCCATCGCTGCCTCGCCGGACGTGCATCGAGCTCAAATGAGCGCCGCACCGAAGAACTCGAGGTGAGCTCTCACCTCTCCCACTCTCTCTGCCTCTGTTTCCCTCACGCTTTCGAAAAAAAAGGAAAGGAATTTTCTTAACCCCACTCTTCCATTTCCCTCTTTTGTTTTCTCTCTCTCTTACTCTCTTAATATACTTTCTTAAAAGCTAAAACTAAGGGTGGGGAGCAGGAGATGCTTTCCTCTATTAGAATTTAAGTAACATATAAATGTCAGTATGTATAGACATATAGTAAATATAGTTATTATTACCATTATTATTACAAACAGTAAAGTGTAAAGGTATAGAAAGTATTAGTACTTACGATATTACTATTTGTTATTATTTATTGCTATTCCTAAAATTATTTTACAAAAATATTGTTCGAGTCTTAATCCTATATATAATTTCAAACTGGACTTCTAAGCTTAAAATATTATGTATTTTATGGTATTTTTAAATATGACTTTTGACCTAAAAATAGTATCGTAGTTTTCCTATCTAATTAAATTATAGTTTTGACCTAAAATTTTAGTTTGACGAAATTAAGGATTTTAGTCCCAAATTAGTTTTCTAGATTTTGAAGAGTTTATCTAAAATATTTTAACTAACAAAATATAGTTTTCAAAGTACTATAGTTATTTTCTAGAAAAGTTATAAATATTTAATTATATTGTTTTATTAAATAAGAATATGGTAAATAACTTCCTAAAAACTTATTCTTGTAACAAAATATAGTTTTAGGTAATGGGCTTGGGCATCAGGGATTATCTTTTACTAAAACTATATATATTCGTTGGATACTAATAAGTAATGTATTACTTTCTTAAAATATAAGTATAAATTTCAACTACTTACTACGTCTTCTAAAATATCTAATATGCTTCTAAATATATTCTAATAGATAATTTCTAAAGTTATAAATATTTTGTGAATAAATATTATATATATATATATATATATTTATATATATATATATATATATATATATATATATATATATATATATATATATATATATATATATATATATAATTATATATATTTAGAAGCATATATATATATATATATATATTTATATATATATATATATATATATATATATATATATATATTTATATATATATATATATAATATATATATATATATATATATATATATATATATATATATATATATATATATATATATATATATATATATATATATATATATATATTTATATATATATATTATATATATATATATATATATATATATATATATATATATATATATATATATATATATATATATATATATATATATATATATATATAATATATATAAAAATATATATATGTAAAAATATATATATAAAAAATATAAAAATATATATAAAATATATATATATATATA
The DNA here is from genome assembly GCA_029216955.1 of Iris pallida. Lineage (NCBI taxonomy): Eukaryota > Viridiplantae > Streptophyta > Magnoliopsida > Asparagales > Iridaceae > Iris > Iris pallida. The sequence goes on along the minus strand of JANAVB010026999.1, from coordinate 20,469,207 downwards.
TATATATATATATATATATATATATATATATATATATATATATATATATATATATATATATATATATATATATATATATATATATATATATATATATATATATATATATATATATATATATATATATATATAAGAATGACCTTATCCTAAATCAAATTATCTTAGATTAGATTGTCCATCATGACTAATCGATCATTTCATATTTTCTTGCAAACCGAACTCCTTCACATTGATCCTAGCCAAATGGACCATTCTGGATGCAATGGTACTATCGATTTTACCAGCTAAGAATCCCAGGCGAGTACATTTCTGATAGTTTTAAAATTTGATAACTTCTATGATTCATGTATTTAGTATTATTTTACATTGATTGTAGTAGTTTATGGATTCTTTACATGTTATTTTTCGTGACTAATGTATTACTGTGTTCATGACTTGTTCGAATTCATGAGTACTAGTCAGGCGGGAAAATATCTTAGTAGATGTGTGTGTTTGCAAAAACAAAAGTTTGATTTCTACAAACTAAGAAAGAAAGAAAGTACAAGAGTAAAATTAATTTCTGGGAAAGTACAACTATAGGAATCTGATCAGAAGAGTCCCTTGGACGATATGATATCGAAGACACGAGCCTCTGGAAGATGCAACAGCACTTTTTCAGTAGATTATGATCATTAATGATGCTTTGGAACTGATTTGAAACTCTATTTATAGAGTTTTGAAATAACTGTTTTCTGAGTTGCGCACATTTCAGGTTACGCGCCTTCTATCCAGTTGCACGAACGTTTACTTGAACGGCTGGGGACGCATGGCATCATTTGAGTGAGATGCACGTGGTCGTGGGTATTGTTGTGGATACGTTCTTCGAGATTAGTGGCATGTGTGCCACATCGTCCTACTTCTGAATAAAAGTTGATCAGGTGGCGCCAACACTCTAGGTGGCACGCGCGCGCAACTCGACTTTTGGAGCCTTTGACTGGGACTTTTATGTTATGAAAATTGATTCTCATGCATCTTGATAACTTGCGCAAGCTAACTGTCACTGTCAGCATAAATTGCATGCTGACAAAATCTTCTCGAGTGCCGCGTTGCGTGGGATTCGAATGGATTTTTTTCGACTGACGAGCTGTCAGAGCTGTCGGTAATGATGGCAGCCGTTACAGCTCTTCGAGGATGCTTGCTACATGGAGCTCGTGCACCCTGGCTTAGGCGCAACCTGAGATGGCATAGGCGCAACCTGAGACTGGAGCAACTTAATGATCTGGCGCCACTCGATGCTGGAGCTTTGTCGAGAGGGGCGCCCATTGATTTTTAGACTCCTACAAGACCCCCTTCAAAGTTTTCAAAGTTTTGAAAGATTTCATATTTTGAAATACTTTGAATTAGAAAAATTGACACGAGTTGCGCCAGTCAATATTTAATCAATTCCGCTTTTTTAGCGCAAGTTGCACAATAATTTCGGAATACCCATTTGGCTATAAATAACTATTCAAAGAGGATTTTTAACTTTTTAATGAAAGCTATTTTCCTCAAACCCTTCATCTTCTTCCTTCTAACTCCCGAAGCTCCTCCGACAATCGTCAAATGGCACAAAGGAAGTCCGCCATCGATAAGGGAAAGGCCATTGATGGGCCTTTATCGCGTACATCACCACCGAGGGCGCCTCGTTACGCACCTCAATCATCAAGAGCTGAACAAGCCAGCCCACCTCTCGAAGGTTCATAGAACAAATTGACCATCGCTTAGGCGCCAGTGAACAAACGAATCCAGAGTCAATCATCTATTTTAGAGTTTTTGATTGATTTACACATTGTATAACGTGCGCCACCTCTTTTTAGAGTGTAGGCGCGCACTCTATTTGTTTGCGCCTCCTCTTTTTAGAGTGTCGGTTGTGTCAAAATTATATTGTTTATTTTTACGAACTGTGTTGCGCATGTTTCGAATTTGTGCCTTCTAACTTGCGCTAATGCACCCTTCAAACATGCGCATTTCAAGTGTGCACAAGGCGCAACTTGATAACTTGTGCAATATAGATCTTAAATTTATATTAATCTTGAGCTGATACTAAGCGCACTCTGTAGGCTTGTGCAACATAGAATCATGTGCAACCTAAATTATATATATTTTTAGATGCTCGCACAACCTGTGACTTCGTACAACCTGTTTAAAATTTAGATATTGTTATATAGGGTTCATAATTAATCTTTTACTCTCTTCTTTTTTGTAGTTAATCTCAGAGAAGACACTAATGCTGAAAGATATGCTTCGGCCTTCAATGTGTCAGAATATCGAAAAGACTTATCCCACGTACAATACCCTCAATATGATCTTCCTGAGTCCCGAAGAGCTATGCTCGCAGCTCAAGAGAATCTCACTTTATTATGCTTGATGAACGGCGAGCCTTTGGAAAGTCTGGACAATGTCGTTAATAAGAAACCAACTTTCTTGTTTGGAGAGGCGATCAAGAAGACGTCCCAACCCAAAGCGAAGAGAGAAGACAGATTTTATCAACGTGGGGACATAATCATGTACCTCACAGAAATGTTGAGACACTTATCTTTGTCTCGATATGCATTTTCTAGTTATCCCCGATGTATGGCATGGGATCTGACTCCGATTCAATAGGCCAGAGTCGGGAGGATATGCTACAGATTGGGTCCGCAAAACAAGGATTTGTTCTACAGCACTTCGGAGAGATACAGCTCCTATCTGAGAGGTTTGAGACCAAGCTGTATACCTCCTGAAGATTTATCAATGCTGCTTCCCGTCAGAGTACCTATTTTAGCGAACATGTTTACGAAGGATGAAGGAAGATACCCAGACCAAACCATGCACTTGACAGGCTTAGTGAACCCAGACATAAAATGCTGGAATAGTGTAGTGGTTTGGGTTTTGGATCATTTTAAAGATAAACTTCTCGAATTATAGCTCTATGATCCAATCTGGACCACTGCTCACGGCTTTCGCCCTAATGCTCACATGTTTTTGCTTTAGTTGAAAGATATAGTGAGAGGACCGGTACCTTCATGATGCCTCACGGGGAAATCGGCTTCACACTCCATAAAATAAAGTATCTTTCATATTTGTCAATGGGTGAAAATCCTATAAAGAATATGTGCCAACAAACGAGGAATTGGATACTCTCTCAACAGAGAACCCTAAGATGGTGGCTGTGTTCGAAGAATTATTATGCCACTATATGATTTGTTCCCTTTATTACAAGAGTGCTTCTAAAGGGACGTGCTATACTACCAAATGGCTACCATACTTGTTTCTGGGGCATGCTCATGAAGAAAAAATCGTCGAGAGTCAAGCTTGCGATCCTTGTTTCTTCAAACCGCTCGGCCGCAGCGATGTAGTGAAATTGATAAAAAAAACTAAGCATTATGATAACATCTTGGATGTAGATTGGCACCCATTCACTGCTGGTGCTCCAATCGAAATTTATCTTAGACAGGGTTACAGAACCATGTCTCAAGAAGCCCAGCTGGCGGGTTTCCTCTCTTTATGGCTACGGCAGTTTGTGATACCCGGAGCCAGTGCCGTTGACCGATTCCATCGAGGTGTGCTATTCTCTGCAGTGTGTCTAGTATTCGGCTACAAGATGGATCTTCTCTTGGCGATGACATGTCACTTGAACGTAGGCTTGCGTTATTTCGTTAACACCATGGTGTACGATAAGAATTCTCGGGACGACTTCCCTCGTACCGAAATGCCGTACACATATCTATTTGGGTGGTTGTTGTTGCATTACCCTAACTTGATGGATCCCTTTATGGGTACAATCGGAGGAGATTTTATCGGGCGTTATTCCAATGCTCGATGGAATATAAATGTGCTGTCAGAATGCCGAAGGGCTTTGAAACGAGGGTCTGGATGGAGATTTCAATGTGTTCCTCCTCCTCCAGGGTATGAGAATCTCCCTCCACAACTCATGGATCTAGAAGCAGTACCTCTCTGTTTATCTTCGGCTGAGTTAACATGGTTTAAGATAATCCGGCCATCACATTTAGTGTACCGGTTTGAAAGCGAGTGTTTTCTGGAACCGGACTTACCGAGCCGATTTGCTCGACAGTTCGGCTATGGTCAACTACATGTGGGTAATGCCACCACCTGTTTACAGGCTAAGGGTTACCTAATAGATGGTGCAAGGACTTGGGGATACTACAATGCAAGAGGCACTAAAGCCACATTCTCGATGCCCCCAAGTCTTTCAGATAGGCCCGCGTATGTTATATACATATGCAAATTTTTATACTTCAGCCAACACCTTTACCGAAAGCTTCAATCTGGCTGACAGTTTCACCAGTGATAGACATTCAAGAGCTGGAGTTCGCACTACACAATCCTTCATAAATAAAGAGAATCACGAACCCGCCGACGAACCTCTGGAAGCCTCTCTCGTAGGCTTCTGTGACGAAGTTAATGATCCACTAGATGTATCACTGAAGATACGGAAGAAGAAGTTCCCAGCAAAGAGACTTGGGAGGAAAAGAAAGACTGGAGAATCATTAGCTCCTTCACATCCTAGTGATCTCCCTTCTTCTTCTAAGGCTGCAGGGAAGAAAAAGAAGACTACATTGGTCATTACAGAGCCGCCCACTACCAGGACCACGCGGGTCCCAGACAAAACAGATGCAGACTGGAGCATCCTCTGGAGGAGGAGATACAACTCCTTCTTCAATTCCAAGAAGTAGCAAGTTGCCCAAGAAGAGGTGACTAGAGAACTCAATATGCAAAGTGACCTCGATGAGGTTGAAGAAGAACCTGAGTCGCCTCTTGTGCACAAGGCCAAGGCCAAAAGGAGATTAATAGTGACTCCAAAAAACCATCAAGAAATATTGCTTTCACAAGATGTGCCACCTCCACAAGGTAAATTTTAATACCCTTTTAATGTAATCTTGATTGAGTAACATATTGACATTGTTCTTTTTCATCCGCAGAGGTTAGCGTTCCGTTCTGATCATTACATAAGGGATTTCGGAGCCCATAATCACAAAAATGACTATTCCTGTAACTGTACTAGCTGCCGCAGGAATTATGATGTCATCTCCAACTCCAGGAGTTCCAAAGACTACACTTTATGAGGTGGAATTGCCTTTTACATAATCTAATCCTGATGTTACTATTTCTTCCGTAGCCCAAACTCCTACTCATTTTCAAGATGATCGAGAAATGATAGCGGCTCTCGAAGGCTGTGACTATGATGATGTATTTGAAGATGATTCTACAAGCGCCATTAAAGGAGACCAAGCTTTAGTGGAAGTCCCGCTAAAACAAGAGTTACCAATCGAAGAAGACCAAACTAGTATTGAGGGTGAGGAGCACCCTGTTGTTGAGGAGGGGCATCCAAGCCCAAAAATTGATGAGCCTAAAAATAACGAAGATCAGACTACGGCTCTTGAAGATGCTGGGAATGATGAAAATCCCAACACTGTTGTTGCAGAGACTCAGACCCCTATTGATCAAGCTTTTGAAGTCAGGGATACAGAAGAGATTGCCCCAGCTGAACAAGTAGAATCTGTCACGCCCCGCTCCCGTAGAAGCGATCGTCCTCGCTAAGGCGTGATGCCGCACGAGACCAAGTTGCTCTCGTGCAAGGCCAACTCCAGAAATGGCCGATTTGAGCTAGGCCACAGAGTCGCACAGAGTGTTTCCATTTGCAGCAGAAAGTAAATGAACACAAGTTGGAACAATTTTAATCTCTTTATTGATATTCAAGAAGTTTACAAGCGACGCTAGGCCGAGATTACAAGTCGCTCAAGATCTCTCTCTTTGAAACATAAAGGGCGTGCCACGTGGCTTACAAGATGGAATGATTCATGGTAATGTTCTGATACATTATGTCATGTATATGGTGCTTCGGTTCCTTTGCAACGCTCCAAGGCTCCAGAGTTAGCTCCGTGCTTTAGCACGTTCGAGGGAAGTCTCCGTACCCGACGTGGTTCTCCCACACCCTACAAGCAGACTATGTGGTTATCAGTACATTGTCATGCACTGGTGGGGAGGCTAGCTCACCCACTCGCTATCATTACCAAACACGTTCATTTTACTTCTGTGCATCATCTATCATTCAGTGTCTTTCTAATCTTGCCTTAGGATCAGTTTCATAGCATATCATTCAAGCCTATCTCGTGTTATTGATATCAAGTGTCACATGGAAATACATGCACGACTTACCCATACTTACCGTCCGGCCTTCCCTGCCCAAGTAAACCATGTTAGTCAACAGTTCATATATAATGACTTAACGGAGTTTATGTAAACATTCAGGTGTCCAGGGCATGTCCCTGCCTCAGGTTCTAGCGCGTCATAGGTGTGTTTCTAACTCATTTATACGAAGTACTGTAGTTCATTTGGGGTGTTATATTCAAGCCTGTTCAGAAGGCACTTTGTTCAGTTCCACAATTGTTCAGCTTACTCACGTTGTCAGGATGTATTGTACTCAACTATTGTTTAGATATATTTCATTCAGTAACATAGCGTGTTCAGCTAGTCAGATTTACTTGTTTCAATGTAAGGTCTTGCACGCGGATTTGTCGCAATCGAGCCAACTTAATCTATATGCATCGGTCGCTGGCACCACAAGCCATTTGGAGATGTTTCCTTTGGTATTCTCACCTATCAAGTGTGATGGCTGGTACACCTTGATAGTCTTTTGAAATACCCGGCCTTACGTCTCTTGGGTGGCCGATCCCGCATCCAAGCAGCCCGTAAGCCATGATTCCGCCTAGGCCGGCCACGATGTCGTGATCGTTACCTTGGAATCCCTATTTGATTCTTTCCCCCGTATACAAGTGGGTTGTCCGCGACCATTTCGTATTGTCTTATCATTTTTAACTTAAAGGCTATCTTTGAGCCATAGGCTGTCTGTGAGACATAATGCATTATCGACCAGGTTGGCGGCGGCGTCTGTGCAGCGCGGGTAGCGAGCCCCGTTGCACGTCCCCATCATACCTGTCGCTAACCATTCCTTTATTTCTTATCTTTCATTAATTCTTTCTTTTCTTTCTTTCACTTGTTCGTTCGTTCATTGATTCATTCACGTATTCATTCATTCATTCGTTGATTCATTCATACATTATGCAACTCCCTGTGCGGGAGTTGCCTTGGCGACCCATCGGTCCCGAAGCCTTCCAATGTTGCTATACTCTACTCGGAAGGACTATGTCGATAGTCTTCCTGTTTCATTGTTGTAAACCATTCATTGCTTCGTTGTTGAACGCATAAGGAACTTGAAATGTAAGCTAGCTTGTGCCTTGGCACGAGCGTAGAGTGCGGTACGAGAGTTCTTATATTTTTCGAGTTCTCTTCCATGTTCTAAACAAGCATACAAGATGGGATTATTCCCTTAGCTAGGTGCGTTGAGTCATTTATTAGCATGTACGGTGTTATCGTCTAGCGATTCTAGCAAAAGTGTCCGTATTACTAAGTGTCTAAGCTAAGCAAAGACAGGTTCATCGGAGCCACCCACCTTAGCGATGATCGCATCGGTCGAGCGATACTCCGAGCGCGCCTTTGAAAGTCCAAGTCTGGATTCATCTTTGACGGGCCAATGTAAGTCTTGCATCGATTCTTCATCGGATCGACGCAACTCTTCGAGTCGACGGCTTCTTTGAGTCGTCACACTTGCTGTTCTGAATCGGCGTTCCGCTAGGGCGGAGCGGGTCGTTACAGAATCAGGGGCCAGAAGCAGCCATTTCTTATCAGGCGGTTCCGAAGCTGGAAGTAGTCAGGCAGCTGTGTCTGAAACTACCATGGCCAGGCTCTGCTCTGATCTGGACATGCCCCGTGAAACCCCATATGTATTGCCAGGATCAGGTAAAATTTTGATTTTTATTTATCTTAATTCCTGTAATGATGTGTAATGACTGTGTATCTTGATTACAGTGGGTCCGGTGGGGACACTTGCAAAAGCTGCATCAACCACATTCAGTTTTAGCTCGATCATGGCTCCCCTGGATATGGGGACCAAAACTGGAGAGGAAAGTTCTTCTATGAAGCCAATACTCGGGTCTTCTGGTGTACAATCTGTAGTTCCTCCAGCTACTGCAGAAATAAGAATTCCAACAGAAGTGGCTACCCCGGGGATCTCAGCGATGAACAGAGCTGTTGTCGAAGCTTATACCAATGCTTTCTTCACTTCTCTGAAGCCTCTAATTCAAATGATCATGGAAAAGGACCAACCTTATGAGTTAGTAAGGGCCCTTCCTCCTTCATCATTGGAGCCATCTGCAAGATTGGTGATCTGGATAGAGTCAACTATTTAGATCATATTTTGAATGAGCTTGAAGAATCAATCAAATCTTATAAAGATCTAACAAGAGAAAACATCCAGAAACTCGTAGATGTTGAATGCAAGGTGATGGCTTGCGAGGCTGTAACACGAAAAGCATAGTTCGAAGCTTCTGTGGTAGCTTTCTCACAATGCTCTGCAGAGTTGGAATCTCGCATTGTCGAGACAACTTCTTCTGTTGAGTGCCATAAGACTGAAGCTGCAGAGAAAGAAAAAGAAGCTACTGAATATCAAGTTTGTCTCCGGAAACTAGAAATTGAAATGGCTCGACTCCAAGAAGCAGTTAAAGCAGCTCGACGACGCGAAGAAGGGGTATTGGAGATGCATTAAATTGCAGCAAGTTAATTAGATGACTTGAGGAGGCAACGGGATGCACTTATTCAAAACGAAGGTGCAGAACTGGAACGCCGAGCAGAGTCACTGCAACCTTTTGATCCAGAGTCCGGAAGAGCTCTTGCTAGACAAAGGATACTCGACTCCAGAGTAGAGAGGGCTGAGAATTTGAAAAGATTGATCATTGATCTCAGCACTCAGCCTCCCCAATGAAGCAATCTATAGGAGCTTTTGTCTTCTTATCTTCAAATGATGTATTTTTTTGACATTTTGAACAATATTATAATAAGAATTAATGCTCTTTTTGTGGTTCCATTACTTATTATATACCTATAGTAGATATAAGTAATAGATAAGAATAGGAAAATATGTTCAGAGGTACCGAACATGACATATCTCCTAAAAGAAAATAACAATACTAATTATATCTGTTCAGAGGTAATGTGGACGTGACAGAATATAATTCTCAAAATATTGTCATTTCAAAAGACGACTTTATCAGAGGTAATGTGGACGTAATAAGTCGCTGATGTATATCATAGAATTCAGAGGCAATACAAACATGAATTCATGTATTTGTTGATTATCTTTGAATCAGCTGGGATTCAAAAATAAGATATCTTTTAAAACGATTGGGTTCTAAAAGATTGGGTTTATGATCAGGTGATATGATGTTGATATATTCTGTTGGGGATTTTAAGAGTTTATCATATGGGTGAACAACTCAACTCTTTTAACGTTCAAAGAATATTTCACATTTCCTTCAGACATAGTACTTTTTTAAGAATTTGTCATTGATATGTATCATAGCAACTCGGCCATCCATTTCGGTTAGTTGATAAGCTCCGTTTGAAAAAATCTTACTTACAATATTGGGAGCTTCCTATTTCGCTTCGAATTTGCCCTTGCTCATGTGTATCATAGTCATAGGATGTCTGACAGTAAGGACTAGTTCGCCTTTTTGGAATGCTCGTACTTGGACCTTTCGGTTGAAAGCTTTGGAGATATAGGCTTGATATAGCTATCAGTTGAAAGCTTTGGAGATACGGGCTTGAAAGCTTTCGGTTGAAAGCTTTGGCCGAATTTGCGTATACTAATAGCTATCAGTCCATCATCCAAATGGCGCCCTACGAAGCTTTGTACGGGCGTATGTGCAGATCGTCTATTTGATGGGATGAAGTCGAAGAGCGGCAGATTCTCGGTCCGAAATTGGTGGAGCAGACTGTGTAGAAGGTCATGCTAATACGAGAAAGACTAAAGATAACACAGAGTCGACAAAAAAGCTACACCGACACCATAGACGGCTACTCGAGTTCTTGGAAGACGATCACATATTTCTGAAGGTAACACCCATGCGAGAAGTCATCGGGTTCGGAGCAAAGAACAAGCTGAATCCGAGATTTGTGGGTCCTTTCGAAATACTAAAGCGAGTCGTCCAAGTTGCTTACCAGATCGCATTGCCGTTAGTACTGTCGAATGTATATGATATCTTCCATGTCTCACAACTAAGAGAATATGTGCACGTTCCGAGCTACGTGGTAGATTTGGGTCAGCTGGATTTGATGGCATACTTGTTTTACGTGGAAGAACCTATGTAGATCTTGGACCGCAAGGACAAATTGTTTCAGAATCGTGAGATCCCTCTCGTCCGTCCACTCTGGAGGAACCATTCGGTCGAGGAGTCAATCTGGGATCTCGAGTCAAAGATGAAGAAAAAGTTTCCTTCATTGTTTTCAACCCCTATGATTGCCTTTAAACATGACCATGACAAAATATGAGGGAATTTCGGAGCTTGTGTATGAGTGCATGTTTTTTCATACACGTTGTATAGGTCTTTGATAATAAAGTCTTCATTTGAACCCACTCTCGAGTCTCGACTTCGAATAAAGACTTAAGAACTTATGGTTAACATATATAATCTGAGGACTAGGCCCAAAGGTCCCGACTTGAGCTTACAAGGGTTTTATTAACTAAATCCATATTCAATTAGGGAATGGATATGCCATATCTATTTGATTAAAGGGGAAATTTATGAAATGCCCAAAAAAAGAAAAAGTTTTATGAAAAATCCACCGCACAATAACATTTCATCGCGTGCCCAGAATTAGCAAAAAATATATAAAGAGGGTTCCGAATGACCTTTTTGCCCTTCCTTCTAATTTATTGAAAACACCCACGAAACTACTCTTAAAAAAATGTTTCGATACTTCATCTTCTTCCATACGCTGCTCACTTTCGAATCTAGGTTTTCTTCTCAAAAATCTTCAAAAACTCGTCAAAAAATTTCGGAAAGACCGAGACAAACGGCAGAAGTGCTAAAACGGAGGTCCAAACATCATTTTTTTTGTGATTCTAAAATTTCGGAAGGCTGTCTAACGAAAAAGCTGTTACTTTCAGGCTTCTCGAAGATACGCTCATTTTGGGACAAACCGGACCTCGTTTCGACCTCCCAGTCAAAAGTTATGGCCCTTCAAAGTTTCAACTGACCATAAAATGCAGGAGAATGGTCATTCTTCGTGTTAGAACACGAAAAATGTTAATTTCGCATGAGGGTGGCCATTCTTCGTGTAGTAACACGGAGAATGTCATTCTCCGTCTTAATTTACACGGAGAATAGTCATTCTCTGTGTTAGAAACACAGAGAATGCCATTCTCCGTGTAAATTAACACGGAGAATGACATTCTCCGTGTTAAATAAAACGGAGAATGACCATTCTCCGTCTTAATTTACACGGAGAATGGCCATTCTCCGTGTAATTTAGCACGGAGAATGGTCATTACAGTGTTAAAACGCAGGAGAATGGCCATTCTCCGTATTAGAAACACGGAGAATGCCATTCTCCGTGTTAAATAAAACGGAGAATGGCCATTCTCCGTGTAATTTAGCACGGAGAATGGTCATTACAGTGTTAAAACGCAGGAGAATGGCCATTCTCCGTATTAGAAACACGGAGAATGCCATTCTCTGTATTAAATAAAACGGAGAATGGCCATTCTTCGTGTAATTTAGTACGGAGAATGGTCATTACAGTGTTAAAACGTAGGAGAATGGCCATTTTCCGTGTTAGAAATACGGAGAATGCCATTCTCCGTGTAAATTAACACGAAGAATGTCATTCTCCGTGTTAAATAAAACGGAGAATGGCATTCTCCGTCCTAATTAAAACGGAGAATGACTTCTCCGTGTTAATTTACACGGAGAATGGTTATTTCCAGTGTTAAAACGTAGGAGAATGACCATTCTCCGTGTAATTTAGTACGAAGAATGGCATTCTTCGTTTCTAAATTACACGGAGAATGGCCATTCTCCGTGTAAATTAACACGGAGAATGTCATTCTCTGTGTTAAATAAGACGAAGAATAGCATTCTCCGTCTTAATTAAAACGGAGAATGGCATTCTCCGTCTTAATTTACACGGAGAATGGTTATTTCCAGTGTTAAAACGTAGGATAATGACCATTCTCCGTGTAATTTAGTACGGAGAATGGCATTCTCCGTTTCTAAATTACACGGAGAATGGCCATTCTCCGTGCTAAATAACACGGAGAATGACATTCTCCGTGCTAAATGACACGGAGAATGGTCATTCAAATGTTAAAACACAGGAGAATGGTCATTCTCCGTGTTAAAAACACGGAGAATGCTATTCAACACGGAGAATGGCATTCTCCTTGTTAAAAATGCAGGAGAATGACTATTCTTCGTGTGATATCGACGGAGAACAGTTGACAAAAACCTAATTTTTTTTGTTTTTTTTGTTTTGTGGAAAGAAATTTGACATGAATAAAGATTCAAGAGTTTTCGTTCTTCTTTCAAAACGATGCTAACTCTTATGGAAAAGAAGAAGAAGATCTTCTCTTCATAATTGACCTAATTGTCGGAGAAGAAGAAGAAGAAGATGAGCGATGATCGGAGTTCGACTGAAAAAAAGCATGGTGAACTACGAACGATCTTTGCGATCTCTGCTGAAGATGAGAGCAATGGAATTCAGATCTCTCGTGAAGAAGAAGAAGAAGAGAATCGCAATCCAGATCTGAGTTTGTGCGGAGGGGTAGTTATGGTATTAATTTTGTAAATATAGAGCATCTAAAGGGAATCTTTGAATATTTGACGTGGAATTATATAATTCTAGGCATTTCATAAAATCCATCATGCGGGTGGATTTTTCATACAACCCAACTCCGAAATTGGGTTTCTCAGCAATTTTCAGTTGATTAAATGCAATTTCTTGGAGAGATTATGATGGATATTGGCATAATACTTACGTATACCCTGCCAACTTGTTTAAACTCTAAATTTGGTGTGGAAGTAAAAAAGTTGAGTTATCTCTTCTAACATGTTATAGCTATTGAATCATATTAAAAAGTTACTATTTTTTGTTTTACTTAAAAGTTGCCGAATTTTATACCCACTTAAAATTGTCTAATTTGAACGTTGGAGTGTCACTTGAAATATTATTTCGCCTTTTCTGTTTTTATTTTTGTATGCAAGAAAATAAATGGAGGAACATGGTAACAAAGTGGTCAAAGAAAGAAGGTTATTGATTCAATTTATGAAATTTTGCAAGGACAAGTATACATGCAAATATTTTTTTAGCAATTAGTTACCTACTCTATATACAATTATTAAATAATTTCTTTCTCTTTCTCTTTATAGTAATTTATAAAAGAGTTTCACGTGTAAATACTATTTAAAATATAAATTGTCATTAATTGAGGTTATGAATAAAATTTGGGAAGGAGCAAAAGACAGCCCTCATTAATTTTTTTATATATCGTAATTATCTAACATCATCCAAAATTTAATGAATAATTTTAACTAGTATAGATATGTAAGAAGATACTTAAAATAATTTTTATTTTACGATAAAAAATTGAATTTTTTTCTTATGGATATTCTAATAAAACTTTGCCGGTAAAAACAAAAAATGGTCACCGAAAATGCAATTTGAAACATTATGGCATCGTTTGGTTCACAAAATTATGGATTGGAAAAGGAAAGTAATTATTTTTCTGTGTTTGGATGCCAAATGTATTGAGTTGGAAAAGAAGGTGATTCCCAATAGAAATAAAATAAGAAAAACAATAATTCCATCCATCAAGAAAGGATTCACTTTTTCAACTTTAAGTATTCATTTTTTTTCTTTCAATTCTTTTATATTTCCAAACCAAAAAAAATTATAATAATTATAATATTCCAAAGAAAAAAAATACTAATTATTATTTTTTATTTCTTTACCATTCCGCGAACCAACCCATGCCAGGCCTGTTAATGACGAAAATGTTCTACCATTCCTCAATATTGACGACCGAAAGCAAAAGAGCGCGATTTTCCAATAACTCGAATTGCACACAACCCGACAACAAAACCCACTTCCTGTTAAAGACGAAAATACTCCTATACCTTCTATCCTCTCAGCGGACAATTTCGGACGTCCGGTGCAGAGACTAGAAATCCTAGCCGTCCGATTACTGTCTACCAGCATGGATAATTTCGTCAACACAAGGAATCGGGGATCTACGCGTGTCGGTCTCACCTGCTGCTCCTCTCGGAATAGAAACGGTCGCATAGAACACTTTGTGCGGTTTTTTGTTGTTAGCCGTTCGTTTCTGCTAAAGCGAAAAAACGCACGGTGGATCTAGTAGCAGAGCTGCAGAAGTATATATTTTATATGCGGGCTATGCTTTTAGCAGTTGCTGTATAGAAGGGTTCTAGGTTGGAAGAACAAGGGTTTTGGTGAGGAAAAGAGGATTAGAAAAAATCCTCTCCTTTTCTACTTTCTTTCAGTGTGAATTTCTGTTGTTATTTTTAGGTAAATTTCTTCCAGATCTTACGTTTGTGCTTGTTCGTATGAGATTTCAGTTTGTTCATGAATGCATCAAGAGATTTTTGAGTTATTTTGAAGGTTATTTCAAGAGAGAAAGTGTTTTTTTTGTTGTTGTAAATCATGTTAGAATCTAAGTTTTTTTTTTTGCTACATCAAATTGTTCTATTTCTTGAAATATATGGTATTTTTTATATGGTTTTTTCCTTTCTTTATTATGCAAAGCGGCAAATTCGTCAATTTTTTCTGCATGTTTGTTTTGTTGCTTGAAGGGTTTTTTTTTTTTTTCCTCCCGCTGTTATGTCTGAATAAGTAACATGTAAGGAAAAATTCCTCTTATCTTTCTTTTGTTGATTAGACAATTGTTTAGTTTTTAGATGCAGATGTTAAGTTCTAGAAGCAGATTTACCATTTTCTTGTGAAAAGGGAGATACCTTGTTAGAAGCTCTGTTTAAGTAAAGTCTAGATAGCTTTCAGGAAAAAAGAGAGTAAAGTCTAGATATGGAATTTTTGACAATATCCCATTTGTAGTTCAGAATGTAAAGCCAAAAAAGAACCCATTCAAAGTTCTCTAGAAAAGCTGACACCTTGACGTGTTTGATTGGGCTTTTTTCCATGGAAAATATTTCCATCACAATTTCCACGAAGGCCTCGTTTGGTTCGCGGAATCTCCGGTTTGTGAAAAGAAAGTGATTACTTTCCTATGTTTGGGTGCCAAAGGATATTGAGGAGGAAAGGAAAGGAAAGTGATTTCCAATGGTAGGAAAATTAGGGGGGAAAGTGATTCCATCCATCAAAGCAAGGAATCAATTTCCCATATTGAAGTAATCACTTTCCTTTCCAAATTCCTTGGCATTTCTAAACATCGGAAAGGAAAATCAATGGGAATTAAAATTTCCCAAAGGAAAGGAAATCACAAGGGAAGGAAATAACAAGGAATTGATTTCCTTTCCCTTCCATTCCGCGAACCAAACGAGGCCCAAATGTGTAGTGTTTGATAGCTTATATTTTTTATAGAATTATTTTCCAAAAAACTACCATTTTTCATATTTTCTTCCAAAATAGTGGAAAATGAAACTGACCCAACCCATAGGAAAATATCAATTTTCATATAAAATAACTATTTTCCATGGGTAATAATGACAATCAAACACCCAAATTAAGTTTTTTATGAAAATTTATTGGATTTTCCACAAGAAATTAATTGCAATCAAACAATACCATTATGGAAAATTTTAAATTTCCATGGATTTTTTTTTACTAGTAAAAGTAGTCCATGAAATTAATTTATTTTTCACCTTGCAATCAAACGCATCCTAAGTGAAAAACCAGAAAAATCAGGCTAATGATTAAAGGTCAAGGGGCAATTTATAAACAAAGTTGAATATATTTAAATAAGTGAACAAAGGCCAAAGTTCAGGATAGTTTAGTGTAACTTAGCCTATTGTTCTTTTGTGTTCTAGTTAAATGCCTCCTGCCGAACTCTAGTGACCTTGTGGTTACTAGGGACAGGCATAAACCCTGTCTGGGTGGCGGAAGATCGGAGGATCGAGCCAGGGGGCGTATTATTCCTTCCATTTATAAAAAATGGTGGGAGTTGGGGGCGGTTGGCCCAAAAGGCATGCAATGCAGTGTGCACAAAGTCCCGTACGTAACGCCAGACATCTAAAAAAAAGGTTAAATGCCTCCTAAATCTGATAGATGATTAGTGTATTTAACAATTTTGGCATGTGGCTCTATACTAGTAGTGTAGTAGGATTTGTACAAACTCAAATATGACATGGCACCGCATCACACGCATAGCGGCACATTTATGATGTCTTAGTGCGTTTTGGAGGTTCTCTGTCATTTCTAATACGATTTTTGTGTGTTTGTGCTTCCTAGGTTCTAATCAAGGTTCATAGTATCGGCAGATACTGGTATGTATCGGCCGTAATGTATCATTTTGGCATTGGCATTTCCGGATCCAATACTTACCCTTTCATATATCGGCCGACACTGGCTGGTACAAACATTGACATAATCTTAGGTCGATTACTAATTTAATTTATGTCAAATGTTTTAGGTATTGTTGTAAAAGTTCAATTTTAAACTTTCTTGCTGTCTAATGTGTGTACCATAACTTTCATGAATAACTGCCTGAGGTTTTAATGATTATCTTTTGCCAACTGGAACATAACTTTCATGAACTAACTGCCCAAGGTTTCAAGAATGATCTTTAGCCAACTGAAACATCTTGTTTTATGATATTTTAAATGTATTAATTATATCCATATATTTGCGACAATCGTGCATTCTATTCCGTATCTCTGTTAAACTTTAGTAAGATTTGCACTCCACCCATTTGCGCTGCATAGTGTTTTAGAAGTGACATGTTCTTGCTGATAAAATTCTGGCTATATTGTGGGGACTTTCATTTTTAGAATACCTGATATGTTCTATGCTGTCTTTTGTTGGTAGTTTCTTGCTCTTTCACTGTCAATAGCAAGAAATGGACCATTTATGCACTCAGTTATTGGGTTAATACAATGTGTTGAGTTGTTTTTGCCATCATTTTCTGTTCACTATATTTAATTCAGGTTCCATTTTTTATATGTTATGCTATTATGAGGTGTTCAATGAATACATAATTTCCATTCCATTCCGTTGTGTGTTTATTGACAAGTTGATTTTCTCTACATGATTTCCCGTCTTTAAAGCTCTTTAGGTGTATTACTACACCATTTCACACAACTGTGCTGCCATCTCGATTCATGCGTGCCCTAGAATTGCTTGAGCTTATGACATGGTTTGTACCTATAATATAATTTTAATCTTAGTTATTTCATTTTCACAGGTTTAGTTTGTGGGGACTTTCATTTTTAGAATACCTGATATGTTCTATGCTGTCTTTTGTTGGTAGTTTCTTGCTCTTTCACTGTCAATAGCAAGAAATGGACCATTTATGCACTCACTTTTTGGGTTAATACAATGTGTTGAGTTGTTTTTGCCATCATTTTCTGTTCACTATATTTAATTCAGGTTCCATTTTTTATATGTTATGCTATTATGAGGTGTTCAATGAATGCATAATTTCCATTCCATTCCGTTGTGTGTTTATTGACAAGTTGATTTTCTCTACATGATTTCCCGTCTTTAAAGCTCTTTAGGTGTATTACTACACCATTTCCCACAACTCTGCTGCCATCTCGATTCATGCATGCCCTAGAATTGCTTGAGCTTATGACATGGTTTGTACCTATAATATAATTTTAATCTTAGTTATTTCATTTTCACAGGTTAAGTTTGCGAAATGGATTCTCAAGATGGGAAAATGCCAGAGATAACAGATGATCTTCCACCGCCGCCGCCTCTTCCTCCTAATGTTGTTCCAATTAAAGCTGAAAATGACAGGGCATCACCACCTAAGAAGCCATCAAAGCCTACAAGAGTGCCCATGCAAAGACCTGGACTTGCTAGAAAAGGCCAACCTATATCTCTTTTGACTAATCATTTCCAAGTTTCTTTGCGTAGTGTGGATAATTATTTCTATCACTATTGTGTATGCGTCCATATCCATTTTAATTTATTCTCATGCATCATATCTTGGTTCATTCTCATTATCTTCTATGTTTACTGAAGGTTAACTTGAAATACGAAGATGATCGTCCTGTAGATGGAAAAGGTATTGGCCGAAAAGTTATTGACAAATTGCACAAGACATATGGCACCGAGCTTGGAAACAAGGACTTCGCCTATGATGGTGAAAAGTCTCTCTTCACTATTGGTGCTCTGCCTCAAGTTAATAATGAATTCACTGTAGTTCTGGAGGACATTTCATCGAACAAGTAAACGTCGTCTTGGATATTTGTACTTCTTGATTTACTTTTTTGTCAATTCATGCAGCTGAAGTATTTCTGTATTTACATTGGCTAGGTCTGCTGCCGGCAATGGAAGCCCTGGTGGAAATGATAGTCCGGGCGAAAGTGACCGCAAACGTTTGAGACGTCCGTACCAGACCAAAACTTATAAGGTTGAATTAAGTTATGCCTCCAAAATACCGATGCAAGCCCTTGCTTCAGCCTTGAAGGGCATTGATTCGGAGATGTCACAAGAGGCCCTTCGAGTGCTTGACATAATCCTGAGACAGAATGCTGCTAAACGGTATCTTTTGTTATCTACAAGTTTCTAATTTTGTTTATGGTCTTCTTCTTATCAATGACAGCTACTGAATCATTTTATTTGTAGGAACTGCCTCCTTGTTCGTCAGTCCTTCTTCCAGGACAATCCGTCAAATTTTACCGATCTGGGTGGGGGTGTATTGGGATGCAGGGGGGTTCATTCTAGTTTTAGAACATCCCAGGGTGGCTTATCGTTAAATATTGGTACTACTACTATGAGAACAATATTTATAGTCACTCCTTAAACGTTTCTTTGCAGTAGTTTCTTCTGTTTTAATTCTTTGTTTTTGCTGTCTTAGATGTCTCGACTACTATGATTGTTAGACCAGGGCCAGTTGTTGAATTTCTCATTGCGAATCAAAATGTTAGGGATCCATATCAAATTGACTGGGCAAAGGTAATGTTTTAACTGATTAGGCAGAATTGTTTTTGTTTCTAGCAAACAGTTTGTATCTGCAATTACTGACCAAACACAGTATCTTCTTCCTATATTTTCTTTTATTCAATTTGTATTCCATAAGTTTAATTAAATTAAGTATCTGTTTTCTTTGTTATTTGCTGACTTGAAGAACTTTTTTTGTCTGTTTTGACAGGCGAAGCGAATGTTGAAGAATTTGAGGGTAAAGGTGAGTCCTTCCAATAACGAGTACAAGATAGTTGGGTTGAGCGAGCAACCCTGCAATCAACAAATGTGAGTCCCCTTATGCCTTTTATTTCATCATGTTACTAGAAAATGTCAGAACCGAAATGCTGCTATATTTGAAACAATTGATTACAGTTTCAGGCTTGTTGGTTCAATCGTTGTGTAGTGTCAATAGCATTCAGTAGTGCATTAGTGTATTGAAAAGTTGCTATTGTCATTATTCTTCTGTTCCTTTTTAGTGATCAATTATTCTGCAGCTGGCAGTTACCTACATCTTCTGTTTTGATTTCTCTTTCTTGTGAGTGTGTTGCGAGTTTTTTTTTATTGCCTCCATAGATTTACTTTGAAGCAAAGAAATAGGGACGGCAATGGGGATTGTGAGGTGCAAACTATGGACATTACTGTTTATGATTATTTTGTGAAACATCGGACTATAGAGCTGAGGTATTCTGGTGATCTACCTTGTATTAATGTTGGAAAACCGAAACGCCCTACATTCATTCCATTGGAGGTTTGTTACTTTTAACATGCTTTGCAAGATTATATTCAAATAATCATTTATTCAGTAATCCTTACGTAATTGAGATTTCTTTGCAGCTCTGTAAGCTCGTCTCTTTGCAACGGTATACAAAGGCTTTGACTACAATTCAAAGAACATCACTTGTTGAAAAATCAAGGCAAAAGCCTCAGGAGAGGATGTCATCTTTGGACAATGTGGGTTTCTTCCTTCACGATAAGCTATATGATTACATGAAATTATTTTAACCGAGGTTTAATATCATATTGTAGGCATTAAAGGGCAGCAACTATGGCGCAGATCAGATGCTGCGTGATTGTGGTGTATTGATCAATACACAATTTACCAAAGTTGATGGACGCGTTTTACAACCCCCTAAGGTTCTATGCTGGAGGCTATAGCCTAACTTATTATGTTTTGTTTATTTTTAAACTTTTTTAACCAATCATTATCATAGTATGAAATTAGGCAAGGCCGGTTCTGGCATGGGGCAGGCAGGGCGGCCGTCCAGGACACCAAAATTTGGGGGCACCAAAAAGAATTAGCTTCCTTGTTATTTATATAACATTTGGTAGTATTTTATATATTAGTGCTAACATAATGACTCAACAAAGTTGGTTTTCACTTACATCCCCTAAAGGGGAACGAGTTTGAGGCCTAGTGGCCTTTTTTTTAATACAAAAGGGCACCATTTTGATTTTTGTCCTCGACACCCTAAAGCTCTGGGCTGGGCCGGTCCTGAAATTAGGTTACATCTGCCTTATTTGCCAATTGCCAGTACATTGGCTGGAGACTTTTGCTTAACTTATTATGTTTTGTTTAGGGTGCTGTTATTGACACTACTAACGTATCATCATGCACTCTTTAATTTTCTATCATTCAAATTCTAAATCTACCCCTGCATTAAATTTGACATTAATTTGTGCATGCATGGAGGGAGGAGTGCAGGATGACATTTTAGGAGTGTCAATAATGCTAATGCAGGGTCAGATTTGGAATTTGAATGATAGAAAATTAAAGAGGAGTTGAATTTGAATGGTAGAAAATTAAAGACGAGTGCAGGATGACAATTTAGGAGTGCCAATAGTTGTATCCTTTGTTTATTATCAAATTTCTACTTTAACAATCATCATCTGAGTATGAAATTATTGAAATTATTCACGTCCACAGCCTTGCTATTTATTTAGCATAGTTGTTTAATTGATCCGTTGGGCCTTGAGTGCCATTCGTGGTACTTTTGCAGTTGAAGGTGGGAAATGGAGAGGACTTTCAGTCACGTAATGGAAGATGGAATTTCAGCAACAAGGTTCTCTATGCTATACTTGCCATCCACATTTCGCTCTTTTTCTAAATTCTAATGATCTATTCTTTTGCAGAAATTCATTGATCCTTGTACTGTAGATAACTGGGCTGTTGTCAACTTTTCGGCACGCTGTGACATCAGAGATCTAATTCGAAATCTTATTAGATGTGGGAATCTGAGAGGAATAGTATGTTTTTTCTCCTTATAATTTTTTTTTTTACTTCGACCCCAAGCTCTGTGAAACCTAACTGTTTTGCAATATGAACTGCTGTTTGTAGTCGATCGAAGAGCCATCTGCTGTGATTGAAGAGAATGGTAACATGCGGAGAGCTCCTCCTCTTGCAAGAGTGGAGGATATGTTTGAAAATATTAGATCAAAGTTTCCTAAAGATCCTCCACGATTCCTTTTATGCCTCTTGCCTGAAAGGAAAAGCCCTATAATTTATGGTTGGTTTTGGTTACTTTTACTCTTTCTATTTGCTCCCACCGTGCTTTTTTTTATAATCAATGAAGTTCTTATGAACAGGTCCATGGAAGCGAAAGTGTCTATCTGAATTTGGAATTATTTCACAGTGCATGGCGCCTATTAGAGTGAATGATCAATTACTTACAAATGTGTTATTGAAGATCAATGCCAAGGTAGGTTTTGACTGCATTTAACTATCTTTTCCTGTTTCTCCTTTCTACATACATGTTTTCACTACCAAATCTTACTTGGCAGCTTGGTGGAATTAACTCTTACTTGCAAATAGAACGTGCAAATCAGCTTCCCCATGTTTCTGCTTCTCCAACGGTGATACTTGGCATGGATGTATCACATGGCTCACCTGGGCAGTCGGATGTTCCATCAATTGCTGCGGTAATTTTCCTGAATTGATGAGGAGCTGGTTGTGATATGTTGCATCTTTGTATGCGTTTGCGATGGGAGGTTCCCTTGTAACTTGTTGCCCTGCTATAAGTTGAAACTTGTGCATATTTGATTCGCTTATTATAGGTTGTAAGTTCCAGGGGTTGGCCCTCAATTTCCCGTTATAGAGCAGCAGTTCGGACCCAGAGTCCCAAAGTTGAAATGATAGACTCACTATTCAAGCCTTCGGGTACTGATGATGATGGCATAGTTCGGTAAGGATCTGTTATTTCACATGAACTTGTGTGATAGAAAGTTTGTAATACACAATTTTGTTGGTAGTCCCAAATAGTTTGTCATTTTGATGAAAATCACACTTTTTCTTTGCCAAACTTTCATTTAGTATGTTGTGCAATATGTTCATTGTGATGTGATGTCATCCTCTTAAACTTCAGGGAACTTCTAATTGACTTCTATACTAGTTCTGGGAAAAGAAAGCCTGATCAAATTGTTATCTTCAGGTATGCTTTTAGGTTACATTGATATGATATAATTTACGATAGATCATTGCTTATATGACTTCTGTTGAACCTTTAGATAATCACTATTCATGTTTAGTCTTTACATCAAGCTATATTTTTGTAGAGTAATGTTGAACCAGCTGTGGACCTGATTTTGCTACATAATAACTATTCATGTTCAAGACACATTTCTGTAGAGTAA
Organism: Iris pallida; assembly: GCA_029216955.1. NCBI lineage: Eukaryota > Viridiplantae > Streptophyta > Magnoliopsida > Asparagales > Iridaceae > Iris > Iris pallida. The sequence continues at coordinate 20,446,563 of JANAVB010026999.1, read as the reverse complement.
GTTGAACATGCAGTTTACATCAAATCTTTTTAACCAAAGCTTTTGGTAGGGAAAGGGGAGGTCTTGGGTTTATTCGAGGTTCACAATACATCTGATGCTGATAAGTATCAGCTGTATCATATTGTTTTGGCTTATCTGATCTGATACAGACCCTACTTATACCGGCTGATACCATCATTATTATGCTCTTTCTTAGTTAATTTTGCATAGAATTAAAAGAAAAAACTGAAAATATCAGTGTCAACAAAATGATTTGGTGCGTCAAGGTTGCGTCAAAGTCTGACATGCTAGTATCAATAATATTTATTTATCGACACAGCCTAACAATTAGGGTGTATATATAAATTCACAGCATTCATCCATCTTAAAGCAATTTTCTTTTAAAACAATATATTGCAGTTGTACCTTGTCTAAAAGTAAGTAAATTGTAAACAATATCCATTGTGGGTGAAGGATTAAGCAATACTGAATAGTGCTATATACCAAACTAACTTGAAAAGAAAAATAATACATAATATTGTCTAAATATATCAAATATTTTCCTAATTGCTTGAGGTCTTCTGTATGGGAATGGGAGGTCATAGGTTTGATTCAAGCTCCATAATATAGGTCTTGTCGCATCATTTTGGCTTGTCCCAATCTGATACTGACCCAAATAATACCGGGGATACTGACATTGGTTTTTTTTCTTGGTCCTCAATTCATCAAAGACAATAAAAGAAAAGGGAGAACTACTGAAAATTCAGTATCGACACAATGACACTGATTCTATCGTGTCAAGGATCACATGCTGTCAATAATATTCATCTATCTGCAAAATGGCTGTTGTGTTGTATATTTATCAATTCACAAACTCATCCTTAAACTTATTTCCATTCAAAACCATATATAGTGGGTGTCTTTGTCTAAAGCATGTAAATAAAATAATTGTGGGTGAAGGATTAAGCAAAGTTGAATACTGTTACATTCAAAACTTGTGATAAGCAACAAATAATACATAAAGTTAAGCCTAAATGTATCAAATATTTTCCTAGTCATTTTAATAATTATTTTTATTACCTGGCTTTTGAGAGCAAGAAAAGGGTCCAAAACAGATTCCTATACCTGTACTGCTCGCCTTGGTTTGACTCCCCATTGGCGCAATGATTAGAGCCTTTTAATCTCAAAATAATAATACTAATAGATAAAGTAAGGGTTTTGCTAATGAGTGCTTATTTTATATTTTATAAGAAAATTTGCTTACAACTCATGAGTGACAGATATACCCCTATTTATCACCATTTCTCTATTTTCAAGACTGCATGTTAAGTACCGCAGACACGATTGTGTCCAGAAAGGGAGAACCACCCCCAAAATAAGTTCAAGTTTATTGATGGATTTTAATCAAATCTTTGTCGAATATTTTAGAATATTTTTGGGCAGGTTTGGATGAAATTTTGTATTCAAAATTCAAAATCATTTTTTATTGCTTTTCCAGTTTGATTACTTTTAGTTTCTTAGGGTTTAAGTTAGGTTTTTTTTAAAATACAACGTTGTAGAAAAGAACAATTATGTTATGATGAATTTGATTTGATTAATGAGTTGCTCCATGTGAGTTTTGTCTATTTAATTTGTGTGTTTGAGAATAAAGGTGCAACTCTTCGTATCTTGGATTGTTGGCTTCGGCGATTGGCATTACCGTGTTGTGTCACGTGGTATTAGAGCCTCAACGTGTTGTGCATGGGGGTTGAAGTTGTGGTGGTTCGTTACATCGAAGTTTTTCTGCAAGAAATGAATCCAAGTCTCCAACAAGTTGAGCATGCGACTTCGTTGAGAAAATCGGTTCGAGATCTTGACCTCCCATGAGATGGTCATGCATCGACACGAGATAATTGTCTACGGAGTCCTCGTGTGGATTTGTCTAAGTACGATGATCCCGTCAGTAGGGGTCGTGATGACGATCGTGGCAGTGCGAGGCTGATTGACTGGCGGTGCTATTGCAGTTGGGACGATGGCACCGAACATTGTTGTGATGGCGACTACGGGAGGAACGATTTTCGAAAGTGCAGGGTTGGATTCGACGACGACAACGCTTGTTAACATAGCGATCATTGGGAGAAATCCATAAAGAGGTGCCCGAAGGTGTTACAAGGAGAATTGTACTAACACCTAGACATGATGATTCCGTGCAAAAGGACAACTTGTTTCGAACCTATTGTACCATCAATGGTAGAAGATTTATAATCGTGATCGACAAGGACAACCAAGTAAACCTTATGAGTCGACGGTTTGTCGAAGATAGACGTTAGAGAATCACCTAACCTGTACTCCTCCGGAAGGGGTTCACAAAATATCGAGCATCAGGGTGACAAAGTGGTGCAGTGTTCCTTTATCTATCGACACTTATAGAGATGAGATTTATTGCAATATGATAGATGGGTTCGACGCCAGTCATATGTTGCTTGGTAGGCTATGGTAGTTCGATGTTGATGCGACACATGATGGACGCGACAACACGTATCAGTTGGTGAAGGATAGGATGGGGTACACACTTATGTCTTTCCAAAACCGAAATTGAATCTTTACAAGAGGGAAAGACTATTCTATCATTGGCATTTTGGCATTTTTATGATGGATGCGGAAACAAACATCAAGGAGGTTGGTTTGGGGGGTGGATTACTTGGAAAGTGTAGGCGCCGAAGAGTCGATAGGAGTAAGTTTAGTAAAGGCGTCATCGGTGCTCGACTAGGCTTGCGGCCGCAAGCCTCCATCTGGAGGAACTTCCTTAGGGCTACTACCCATATGCGATATCCAACATTGTATTTATCTCGTTTTCGGGCAGGTTTGTTGAGCTTGCGACAATACTCCATCCTTCCACGGGAGGACGAGATTTTTCGAAAGAAGGTGGAGGATTTGATGCAGCAGAACTCGTGGTCAAGTTCTTTACAAGAAAAGGAGAATAGAAGGGAGAGCATGAGCCCCTATTCCTATCAAAGAAGAATCACAATTGACTAATGTGTAGATAGTGATTAACAAAATCATGGTTGACTACAAGTTTTTGATAATGCGACTAGATGCTGTGTTAGATTAGTGAAGTGGGGCCAAAGTCTTTTCCAAAATAGTTCTTCGAAACGACTGCTATCAAATATGCATCTGGCCGGGAGCGAGTGGAAGATACGTTTAGGACGCGGGATGGAGTCTTCAAGTGGTTGATCATGAAGTTTGTATTGCCTAGCACACTCGGATGTTGGGAGCACTTTTTGAGTTTTTCGTATACGCTCGTGCACAAAAATATGGAATTTTCGGGTGACATGTACATGAGCCCAATGTTACAAGTCGGCGGGCTAATTGAGCGCTTAAGTTATATTGGTCAAGTCCAATATCATATTTCATGGATCAAATCCGGTTCAGGTCACACCACGTTCGACAACAAATTGGCATAAAAGTCTAATGTTACAAGTCGGGCTAATTGAGCGCTTAGTTCCTTAATCAGAATCAACTTGACTCCTTCAAAGTTGGCTCCTCCTAAGTTGAAGGAATTATACGGTTTGGCTTTAAAGATGGGTATAGTTGTCGGGTCTAAGGTGGAGCGGTTCCCAATGTTACAAGTTGGGCTAATTGAGCTCTTAAGTTATATTGGTCAAGTCCAATATCATATTTCATGGATCAACTCTGGTTCAGGTCACACCACGTTCGACAACGAATTGGTATAAAAGTCCAATGTTACAAGTCGGGCTAATTGAGCGCTTAGTTCCTTAATCAGAATCAACTTGACTCCTTCAAAGTTGGCTCCTCCTAAGTTGGAGGAATTATACGGTTTGGCTTTAAATATGGGTCTAGTTGTCGGGTCTAAGGTGGAGCGGTTTGGTAAACGTATCGGTTTAGCTTATTGTTCTGTTCGAATGACGAGGTGATAATATGTTGGATCTCCTGGTTTCTTAGACTCACTAGGATACGTGCTAAGGTGGAGATTGTTGGGTTGTATCTCGCATCCGGTTAAGTGCTCAAGTTTGGTGATGATATAAAAGGAACTGTATAGAAAAAGTTTAGTCTAATAGAAAGTGGGAGCATGATGTATGGGATTGGTTTTTGGCTTAACAAGGAATATTTCTTTTTAAGTCATATGGGCAAAGTCCAATGTCATATCTCATGGATCAACTCCGGTTCGGGTCACATCGCGTTTCACAAGACTCCTTGAATTGTTCTTTCTTTTTCAGTTCGAAGCGGCATTGATATAGTTGTTTTTATCGTCTTTCCCTTTGCTTTATTTCATGAACCTGCTCGTCGAGCAGATTCTCTTGTAACTTGGTTATAAATTCCAAGGCCTCCAAGATTTATGGAGATGCCATTTTTATTGTTATATTTCTTTTATTTTTTATGGCCCATTGCATTAAACAACATTTCAATAAATTTATACTGTGACATACTTGGTGCGCTATGATTAACTTTTTAATTTGTTCCTTTTAAGTTTGAGAAGATATTGCTCGTCTTATGTACAGTTTTTTGCTTGTACATTATTTCATGGACGTTTTATGATTCATATTTTGGTTAGGTTTGGAGTTAGCAAACCCCATTCAGAGAAGATCATTGCTTTATTCTTTTGTACTGTTTTTTTGCTTCTACATTTAATGACAGCTTCGTGTGATCACATTTGATGTAGGGTTAGAGTTAGCGCTTTTGTTTAGGGTTGGAGTTAGCGAACCCCATACCGAGAAGATCATTGCTCTATCCTTTTGTACTGTTTTTTTTTTGCTTCTACATTTCATGACAATACGTGCTAAGGTGGAGATTGTTGGGTTGTATCTCTCATCCGGTTAATTGCTCAAGTCTGGTGATGATATAAAAGGACTTGTATAGAAAAGTTTAGTCTAATAGAAAGTGGGAACATGATGTATAGATAATTGGGATTGGTCTTGGACTCAACGAGGAATTTTTCTTTCAAGTCATATGGGCAAAGTCCAATGTCAGACCTCAAGAATCAACTCCGGTTCGGGTCACAACTGCGTTTCAAAAGACTATCCTTGAATTGTTCTTTCTTTGTCAGTTTGAAGTGCCATTGATATAGTTGTGTGTATTGTCTTTCCCTTTGCTTTATTTCATGAACCTGCTTGACGAGCGGATTCTCTTGTAACTTGGTTATAAATTCCAAGGCCTCCAAGATTTATGGAGATGTCCTTTTTATTGTTATATTTATTTTATTTTTTATGGTCCATTGCTTGTACTTATTTCATGGACATTTTATGATTCATATTTTGGTTAGGGTTGGAGTTAGCAAACCCCATTTGGAGAAAAGATCATTGCTTTAATCTTTTGTACTTTTTTTTTGTTTCTACATTTCATGACAGTTTCGTGTGATCACATTTGGTGTAGGGTTGGAGTTAGCGAATCATGTTTTATTTAGGTTGTAGTTAGCGAACGCATACGGAGAAGATCCTTGCTCTATTCTTTTGTACTGTATTTTTGCTTCTACATTTCATGACATCTTGTGATCACATTTGGTGTAGGGATGGAGTTAGCGAATCACAGTTTAATCAAGTCCTAAATATTGAATTTGATCAGATAATTCAGGTACATGAGGCTCTGCTACATTTTCTTCAGGACTACTTTTTGTTGCGATAAAGATACTATAATTATATTCATTGTTCCTATTTCTGTAGGCGTGCAAGTTTCTGGATGAGAACTGGTCTCCTAAGTTTACCCTGATAATAGCGCAGAAAAATCATCACACCAAATTTTTCCAGCCAGGCTCACCTGATAATGTTCCCCCAGGTCAGCCTCTTAAATGATTGAACCTTTTCCAGTTGTTTTATTATGATATATGTTGTACGAATATGGATGCGACACGAAACAAAAAGGACAGGACAAGATGACAAGGACACAACACCTATTTTTATGTCCTAGTATATTTTGGACTATCCCTGCTTCCTCGGTGTTGATTTTAGTCAGTAAGAAATTTATACTTGGGTTCATTAATGCAATTATCTTGTCATGTTAGTAAAAATATCCTATTATTTTGGAATACCTGCCCTTTTAAAGTATGTTGAGTTAAACTTGCGACCATGTTCATGGTTATCTATCACTGCAGGAACAGTTGTAGATAACAAAATTTGTCATCCTCGGAACTATGATTTCTACATGTGTTCACAAGCGGGGATGATTGTAAGTATTTTTATACTGCAGCCCCTTTTCATACTCCCTCTATTGTTAATTAAAGGCTTAACATGTAGGTAAGAGGATCTACTTATTTGGTGAACTACTTTCTTAGTGAACTGCTCTTAAAACAGTTTGACGTGTAGGATTTTGAGTGTTGCATGCAAGTATGGTTGTACCATATTACCTGTTTGTCTAAAACCCTTTTTGGTCAATGTGAACTTAGGATGTTACTCCTTTCTCGCATGAGCTTAAATTGCATAGCTAAAAGGCAGGGAGATAGTAGAATCAACTACTCTTCTAGGCCTTATGATGAGCCTTTTTCCTCCTAGCTCTCTCTTAGGGTGACAAGGCCTCTTTTTCTCTAGGTTATGATAAAGCCTTTTCCATACTACCTTAGCTAGGAGTTTGGTTATCTTGACAACTGATCTTGAAAACTGTCAGTTCTTGGAGTTTTATGGTGTTTCATAGACGACCAGTCTGGAAGAAGACTTGGAGGATGATGAATTTGAAACACTTTTTTATTTTTATACAATTTACAGGGTACAACTCGGCCGACTCACTATCATGTCTTACACGATGAAATTGGATTTATACCTGATGATCTGCAGGAGCTAGTACATTCGCTTTCTTATGTGTAAGTATTGCTGTGCTGAACTTGTTTTTATTGATATATTCATAACTTAATAATGCCATTTAAACTATTTTAACTTCAGTCTGAAAATATTTTCAGATACCAAAGGAGCACAACAGCCATCTCTGTAGGTAAAGTCTAAAGAGCATATTTTTGATTTGTGGTTTTATGCTTGGCAAACTTTTATCTTCTGAAGTACATGATGAAATACATATCCTATTTTCTTGCCCTTTAGTTTTCCTTCATTTCATCAATCAAGGAGATTCTGAGTCGTGCTGGTTTACTTTTATTTTGTATGTGTTGTCTTTATGTTTATTGATGAATTTCAGAGCCTATTAAATTAAGTTGCCTCTCTCTTTGAAAAAGGTTTGTGACAAGAAAGTAGAAGAATTTTTTTTCTTTCTTTGTTTGGTTTAGTGAAAAGAATTCCTATTAGGAGGGAAAAAAAAAATAGAAACTTACATTTGTTAGGATTCTCTTATTTTCTTCCACGTTCTTTTTCTCTCGTTAAACATGACAAATCCTTTTTTCATTTCATTTCCTTTTCTTTTCATTTCTTCCATTTTCTCTAAAATGAAAGACAACCTAGTTGAGATGACTGTATCGGACCTCATGTTACTTTTAGGATATCATTTCGTGTCTAGGTAATGGATTTTTATTCCTTGCCGTTGTCTACAAACTGTAATGGATTTTTATTCCTTACTGTTGTCTACAAACTACTCTACTCTAATGTGTATACTCAATTGATGTGTTCCTGTGTTTGATAAAGTTAATTTGTTTAGAATGCCTGTGTTGAACCACCATCATATCTTGGGACATAATTGGCACTATGTTTACCAGATTGTTTATTGTTGCCTTTGTAACAGGGCCTTTAAAAATTCATATAACCTGATCTTCATGGTGTATATATTGCACAATAATAGTCGGTTCAGATCTGTTGGTGTTGGTACGTAGTTTTAAGGTAGCTATGGGCCCAACTGGTTGGTTGTTTGATCATAACGAAAGAAGGAATCACATGATACTTAGCAATTGGAGATAAAAGCAAACTAGACGGAGGAAAGATTTATGCAGTAGCAAATTATCATTGAGGAAAATTTTCAACTTTAGATATACTTGTTCAAATTTGTCTTTCTTGGAAGATCAAATAACTACAATTGAGGGTTATAAACTTGTGATGAATGATGGTCTAGCAAACAATATGCTAGAAGCATAGGGTTTTGGCTTTAATATTGTGCATTCCGCTTTTGACAACCTTCAACACAACCTACCTTTTCTAAATTTTGTTGGGTAACCTCTTTCTAGGATTTAAGCTCGTCACTGATGGTAATATACTTAGTAAGTAGTTTTACTGGAAGATGTATATTTGGATGATGTTTCCAGCCTTGAACATTTTCTTGTAGGCTAAGATATGTAGGACACTTCCCCTGCTAAAACTTGTTGTATTTATCCTTTTTCGACATGACACGCTGTCCATCCATTCCTACAGTACACGTGTTTTTTTTTTTCTGTGAAAAATAAATATTCTTTCTGTGAAAAATAATTTCTTAAGATATTATGCCCCAATTTAGCGATACTAATGTTTCCAGCCTGAACATTTTCTTGTAGGCTAAGATATGTAGGACACTTCTCCTGCTAAAATTTGTTGTATCTATCCTTTTTCAACTTGACACGCTGTCCATCCATTCCTACAGTACACGTTTTTTTTTCCTGTGGAAGATAAATATTCTTAAGATATTATGCCCCAATTTAGCGATACTAAAGATTGCAATATGCCCCTTTTTATACTTAATTAAGTTTATAGTAACCCATCACAAACTCTAAACATTCATGTTCAATTTTTATGGGAATTTATAAAGACAGATAAATATCTCATGTCTAAGATGTGCTAAATTGCAGCACGTGTGCCTGTCCCCACTAAGCGTAGCTTATTTGCTTATACAGCTAATGTTGTTTGTTTGATTTACCCTTCTGTTGGAAATACTTCTCAATGAGCTTAAAAAAAATCCCTATCTTAGTGCTTGTAGCTCATGTTGTAGCCAATTTTGGATTTTCTTGGGTTGTCATACTGAATGTTCACTTGTCCAGTTGCACCAATTCGCTATGCGCACCTGGCTGCCAGTCAGATGGGCCTGTTTATGAAATTTGATGACATGTCTGAGACCTCCTCTGGCCATGGAGGAGTGACTGCACTGGGAGGCGTTCCAGTGCCCGAGATGCCCCGACTGCATCATAAGGTGAGCAGCACTATGTTCTTCTGTTGAGCCAGTAATCTGATCTATGTTGGTCCGCTTTTTGTACATGTGAACTTCCAACTTTGGAGGTAGTCTTACTGGAAGTTCATAATGAACCCTGGTGGTGAAGTATGAGGATTCTAGTTCTTTGAGCATACTTCTGAAAAAGAATGCTGTGTTTGCACAGGTACCTAAGTTATGTTGTTTTTTGAGTCAGTAAAATCTGATATGCAAAACATACTTTTGGTCTGTTTTTTAACGAGCATACTCTTTAAAAGAATCATCCTTTGTTTGCAAAGGTGCGTAAGTTATGACAGTATTGTGGATAATAATCAAGTTGCTAGTAACTAAACAGTCTCCTTGAGTTTGAAAAATCTGAAGTGCTAGGTATGATTCTGAAGTGCCTTGGATTGAGATTTTCCTCACATGGGATAACCTTGTGGAATTAGGGGACAGTTTTAGGATGAAGCTCTGTATCCTAGGCACGTGTTTGCCTTCTATAATTGCATTAATCTTTGATACGATTACCATTTTTTTCTTTGTGCAACTGGAACGTGTGTTGCTTAGGCCTTGATGTTTCCTTATGGTAAACTTTTCCAGCCTGTCAGTTGGCCGTCGAAGGTTATACCATCCAATTCCACTAGTTCTGTGTGCACCTATTTCAAGTGAAAATATTGTTCAATCTGTCATCTGTTGTGGAAACACTTGATTTTGTTTATCGCATCATGTGTGGGTTTTGAAAACCATGCTGCTGTGTTTTTGAGCTTTTTTTTGGATGGAAAATATTTCCATCACAATTGTTTCACCAATTTTAGTGTTCGATAGCATATATTTTCAATGAATTTTTTTTTTTCAAAAATCTATCATTTTTCATATTTTTTTCTTCCAAAATGGTGGAAAATATAATTGGCAATGCCCAGAGGAAAATATCAATTTTCGTGAAAAATAACTTATTTTTTATCAAAAATAACAGTCCAACATCCAAATTAAATTTGTGGAATCTTTTCCATAATTTTTTTTTTTCTAGTAAAATATTTCTGTGGAATTAATTTATTTTTCATATATTATCCAACTTGTAATCAACGGATGAAAGGTTGGTTTTGTATTGAAAATGAACGGATGAAAGGTTGGTTTTGTATTGAAAATGAAAGTCAGCTTCTCCTAAAACGTTGTAACCCTTCAACTTTGTTGTCGCAGCCGAGTATTTGGTGATGCAAGTTCCTGGGGGATTGATTTTTTTTTAACAAAACATGCGTGATGTTATGTGATGTTATGTATTCGTTGAAGGAAAGTGTATTTTTGCAAAATACGGCCGTTTTCTTTTAGTTTTTGGTGGACTTCATTTGAATCCCTTCATTGAGCATTCTATGAGCAACTCCTTTTAGCCTCTTTATATAGATATAAAGGTTAGGAAATCCTAATCTATGATTAGAAAATTTCTAAATTAGTTGAGCAATAATCCTGGTCGTCAAAAATATATCACGTGGTCAAAACATATGTAGGTGGTGTATTGCGGTGTACTGCTAGACCCTCAAAATACGTTCTAGAATGAAACATCCAAATATCAGTATAATATTGTTGTATTCTTTCTTGCCCTGGTTCAACCATTAATCCTTAATCGCCTTCATGCCAACTCCTACTGACGCTACACGACGTTCAAACTGTTCACAAACCTCAAATCGAGGTTGGAACCCATCAAACTCTCTCTCTAGTCCGATGAGCGGGGTTGGCCACTATGGCTTCTTAACTGGACTCTGTATGTCGCTCCGCGATAATGTTCCTGCTTCCCATCGTCATTGATATCGAATTCCTAGGACACATACGGTCCATACACTATGCGGCTTCCCTTCCAAGAAGTCTCTATGCGGCCAAGGAGGTAGGCGGCTCATGCAGCTTCACAAGTGCAGCTTCACAAGCCCTCTATATCAAGACAAATGGCTTACGCCCTTGGCTGTGCCACCCTAGTCGTCAGTATAACTAGTTCTCATCTCGAACCGGATCACCTCAAATCTCGTTGGTAACGGCTGAAATGATCAACACTACGTTTATGGTGTGTGCACCATAACCGTCCCATTTAAACCAGAGATTTCCTCCAAATCACGGCCAGCACCACGCATTAACCAAAGATCGTGCCATCTGATTTAGGTCTCCCGTTTATGGTGTGCGTGTTACATAACCACCCAATTCAAACGACATGTTGTCCTAAACACTCGTACGAGCTATGTTACCGGAGATCTAGCCGTGCGGATGGACAGTCATAACTACCGACAACTGCACTCGAGGATTCTTAAAGTCCTCCCTCGGAGCTCCTGCAGCAACGGACGCCCAACCAGCACAACCAGGTCGAGCGGTTAAACAGCCTGCCTAAACATCTGTGACAACCCAGACGACGCCTTCCACGCAGGAGATCCTTCCCCATCATTACCTCCTTCTTGGCTCATCATCCGCTAAAGAGGACTATACGAGGAGGTGCACTCCATCAACCATCATTGAAGAATCGAACAATCGACCAATCAACTAGCCACTCCACTCAAATCAACTCAAGGAGAAACCCAAAGAGAGCCCCAGATACACAGGAGAGCCACAGAGAGTATTTCGAGAAGCTGCTAAGTATCAGATCGACAATCGGAGTAAAGTGGTCATTACAGTATCCGATCTCCATCGTCACACTTTCCTATAATCTACATTTGTACCAGCAAATCCTTACTATTAGGACTTTGTTGTACTGTTCAAATCGTGATCTATAAAAAAAAGAAGTTTTATTTCAACCTATATCTTTTCTTTTATATCACCGAAGATTCCTGCGATGGCGAACAAGCTGGCAACTTTGCTGGGGACAACCTTCTCCTTCGACGAGAAGGCAGTGATGCAATCTGATACTGCCAAGTTGGGCTCATCCCAACAGACGATGGTCGTTCGGTTTGACCAGCAAGGTTACGAAAATATGCTTTCCGAAGGGTCAAACCATTCCCCTAGGTTTGCGTAACCTAGGAAGACTCGCAAGGTCTGGGTGGTCAAGGTTGCTGCGCCACTACCAGCAACTACTGAGGATGCTTTGCCGGCTTCCACCAACGAAGCCCCCGCATCCAGCAATCTTGTGTATCCTTCCCCCGCTCTCGAAAATAGGATGAACATAGCCCGACACTCGGGTCCCAACCGGAGAAGGTGGTACAACGCCAGAGACTTGGAAATACGTGCTCCCACTAGGCCATCCTGGTCACTCCCTGCTCAAGAAGACAACGCTGCTGAAGTACGTGTAGGCAACTCTAGAGGGGGGGGGGGGGGAGAATAGAGTTTGTGTCGATAATAACCAAATAAAAATTAACTCTTTCACCAACAGAATAATTAATCAGAGAATTAATGCGAAAATAAAAGAGATCAGAAAAGCATACGCAAACACATCAGTTTTAACCTGGTTTCTCTCATAGAGGACTAGTCCATACCTGAGAACTCTTGCTCAGGATTGAAATCCACTATTTGTAAAATAGCGTACACCACGTGACTTTAGTCCGAAGAGCACGCAAACTTCTTTACAAAACACAAGCTTTTAGATCGAAGCGCTCGAACACTTCAACTTCGCGGAAAGCGAAACTTGGAATTTTTCAAGTGACTTTTCTTTCACTCTTGCACACAACTTCTAGCAGATATCGCACTGAGCACCTTGGGCTAAGGAGAGTTGTGGCTTAGGAGATATGAAAGAATGAGGCTTGGAGTAGTAGAGCTTAGAAAGCTTGAATATTTGAAGGTAAGAGATGATTTGAAATGATAGAATTCAAGTTCTATTTATACTACTCCGGGGAGGCAGAGTTCGGCCCGAATTCTGTCCCAAGAATTCAAATTTTTGAATGTTGGACAGCTTGTACCAAGCAGGCCCTAAAAATCAGGGTGTTGAAAATCAGGAGGCAGAGTTCGGCCCGAACTCTGCCTTAGACAGAGTTCGGCCCGAACTATGTCTCCCTTGGGACAGAAGTTCTCAATGGGCTATGGTGGTTTGGTTTGGTTCAGGAATTGGTCTGTTTGTATAATAGAGCTTGGAGAGATATATCTAGGGGTTGAGATGACACAGTGCGACTCAACGTACACATTCTCCTAGACTCAATAAATTGAAGATTACAGAATTGGAACAAATAGGAAAACCAAGAGCCCTTTGATGACGCATTTCTTCTGATATTTGAGAAGGCCTGAAGACGTCTTTTTCCTTGACAACATTCGTCCAAAGATAAACAGATCTGGAAATCTGAATACCTTTCGGGGGCTTCGCCCCTGAACCTCCACGGGGGCGCTGCCCCTTCGACCCCTGTCCGCTGACTGGGCAGCAAAACTCCCGATGCGAGGCCCCGGATAGGTCGCTAGGCGGTTCAGAGAAATCTTCTTGTATGACGCCGTCTTTGGCCCATCATTAATTCTCCATTGCATATGTCCTGGTTTGATCATGTTTGATCATGCTTACTGCATGTCTACAAATACATGTTAGGCGAGCAAAATAATATTTGCAGTACGATACAAGCATGTCAATATGATATAGAACAATTAGGACAATGCTAAGTTTAAGTAGCAACATGATAGTGAGTATATGAATATTAGTGACATCATTATGTTAAACTTAATTGATTAGCCATATTCAAAAATACGATGTAATCATTGGGCCAACTTACCAGCAAGAGGTGCGAAAACATGCCTCGTCTAAATCAAGACGAGTGTCTGTAGACGCACATCAAGCCACCCTGAATGGTGCTAGACGGCAGCACACAGGGGAGGCGAATGAGATCTGTCTTCCACAAAATCTCTCAAAACCCCGCCCACGAAGAGGACCTGGATGTGATGTACTAGTCAAATGCTAGTACAAAGACGTCCAAAACAGCGCGGCCCAACATACCCGGACCGTTACCTCGACAGACATTCATCAGAAGGTGTCCCATATGATTATACGAGCCCCTGACAGAAGGCTCTATCGGACCCGTACATATGCCCTCCAGAATCATGTGCATGAAGTGAGGCGATCCCATAGGTCCATTCTGGATGACCCCTGCGATAGATCAAAAGTTTCGTCTGATCAGCCATACGACCAACATGCCGCAGGTAAACGCCCTCAGCTAGACTTGCGAGATGTAATAGATCACCATCAACTGCTGTTGCTCTCAGAAAACAGTATCCGCAAATAAGCCGTCCGTCTTCCAACGGCTACAACGGACAGCGGGAGATGTACTAGTTCATGCTTCTTGCTACTCCGTCCAAAGGGATACTCCCGTCCTGAAGGGCTCAAAGGCGTTATCCTCCTCAACCAGTACGATGAGACGCCAACATGAAGGTTAGCCCACCCGGCTATACCTGCGACAGGGGTATTCTAGATTACCCGATCGAGAGTACCCTCGCAGAAAGGCGTACCACAACCGGGGGTACGTCTTCTCCACCTATCTCCCATGCTGAGGGTAGCGATCCTCCGAGGGTAAGACACAAAACTGGGGGAAGACCTTCATCCAACCATGCTGAGGGTAGCGATCCTCCGAGGGGTAGCCAGCCGATGGAGTCAGAAGACAACGCCACCATACGTTCCTACCCCAACGAAGATGAAGCCCAGGGAATGAGGTCAGCCGACCCCGTACCCTCGCCAAGTCTCCTGAACTGTCGAACGGTGTACATGATCGATAACGACGATGCAGTACAAGCGACAGATAACGGCTCAGTGCTTTGGAAGCAACGATGACCACCCTCATTGCCGCGATGCTGTCCATATCCCAGTCGATGGTTGATATAAGGGCTAACATAGCCCCACAAACGACTTCATGACAAGGAAGTTAAGAGGTAGGATCTAATGGCGAATCCAGCATCCCCTCCGTGTCGCAACCATCGGTGCCGACTCCAACCAACATTGGCCGAGGGGATATTCATGAGTTGCGGGCTCAACTTGAATCCATTAGCAGTCGAAAGAGAATGCAGAGACTAGGGATAAGACGACCATATCCCGTCGAATGGAACAAGGTGGTGTTCCCCCCAAAGTACAAGCCCCAGTCTCTGACTCCTTTTGACGGAAAATCATCACCCCGCCGGTACCTGAACTACTTTGAGTCCATGACAGGGCATCTTCCCAGAGACGACGCCCTACTCACCAAGGTATTTGTGGGGGCGTTGACCGACGTCACATACGAATGGTTTTGCAGTCTCCCTGGTAACTACATCAAGACATTCGACGACCTCCAAAAGCTGTTCCTGTCCTGCTTCTACGACAACATGATGGACATGACAATGTTCTCCCTTATTGATACAGTCTAGAGGGACAACGAGCCGTTGCGTGACTTCATTGAGCGCTTCAGGCAAAATGCCCTGAAGATGCCTCTGGGGACTCCCGAGACGGTCCTCATGGATACATGCCGACTGGGTCTGATATCAGCTACCAAATTCTGCATGGACACAGGCCAGCACTCAGATTGGGCGGCATTCATCGCAAGCGTCGACCATGCATAGAAGAATGCAAAATACATTCATCTGATCGGGCTCCGGGACCTAAACACTGGAGACATAGGAAGGCGCCCTCAGAACAACAGCGACGGCCGCAACAGAGGGAAAGAATTCCTTACCGTGAACATAAAGAAAGGAGGGACAAAACAGCCAATGACGGACTCGCCCAAGCAAAAGGACATCTAATCCTTTACTGACGACCAAGTCATCGACATCTTCAATGTCTCGATGAAGAATAACACGCTCCGGCTGCCCGAGCCAAAGAGCCCAGACAAAGGGGAAGGATAGACAATCCAAAGTATTGCCTCTACCACAAATTCATTGGCCATGCTACTAGGGATTGCTACATCCTCAAAGGGCAGATTCAGCGGCTCATCGACTCAAAAGCTATTATCTTCGACTTCGAGGAAGACATAGTGGCGGCCAACATGGTGTCGATACAGTTCGGCAGTCTACCCGGAGTCGAAGTCCAAGACGACGTGGTCCCGATCCCCAAGGCCACAATGGAAATCGTCAACCTTCCACCAGCGCGCGACCATGCGGACGGGATGATCCCGCTCAAGACTGCAAAAGACGAGATCATGTGGGTACATCCGGATCTAGTGGATGAAATAGTTCAGCCCATAGTCCCTCCAGCCACAAGACGGAAGAAGAAGAAGTCCAGGCCTTAACTGACAGAATCTTCTTCTCAATAAGGAAACACACGAGGGGCGTGTTTCGCAGCCAGGATCCTATGGTCCACATATAAAAAAATAAAAAATAAAGAAAGAAGAAGCATGCGACTCCTCAATGGCCATATCTTTTGCATAAGTTTCTTTTATAAAACTTGAATTTGAACACTCTTTAATAATATGTCGAACTCTCCACAGTGGATTGTTAGAATATATTCTACTACATCCATTATACCTATAGTAAAAATATTCACATCCCTACAAAAGAGACGACCAAGACTCTTATCAAAAAGAAAAATTGTTACATGTTTTAGTTGCATATAAGAACTTGTTTATGCATGGAATCTTGCAGCAGTTGGCTTCTCAACACTTGCGTGCCGTTCTCTGTAGAATCAAGTCCTCCTATGTGGCAATGAACTCAAGAGACTCGCAAGAGCTTCCAAGCCTCTTCCAAAAGTCGTCCTAAAGAAGATGACGAGAAGTTGCAAGAGAGGACAATTTTAGGAAAACTTCTAAGCCACTTCCCAAGGTTAAAGCCGTTCCTCCCGAGCGGGCCATCAACCACCATCACATGGAAGAAGAAGTACGGGGGACAAATGTAACGCCCCAGTCCCAAAATACGTAGGACTAGGAACGAAGACATGCCAGCTGTATTCATACGAAGTATACTCCAATATATGAAAATCCTCGTATAAATACATAAGCTGTAAAATGCAGTAGAACCATACTAATCTCATCCACAAATATATATGAATAAATGATATCATATAATCAACCATAAAATTGTCATTTGGTACATGTAGTTGGGCGGAGACAAATACACTACTAACGATGAAAAGAAATACATAACAAAAGAAAGATTTTGGCGAGCGAAGTGAAGACGATCCAAGTGCAATCATCCTTGAGAAATAGCAATGAACACGGCTAGAGCTAAAAAGCACCTGCGAAAGACAATAGCACACACCTGACGAGATAACCAGGTCCTCAGAGGGACGTAACAAGACACATAATATCATGCCATTAACTGAATAAATAAAGCTCAACAGAAAACTACACAAATAAAGGTTCTTAACCATTCTATGTGAATATGTATTTGAAGACAACGTTCCACACAAGGGCTCCCGAAGCTAGAAACACGGCACGTTAGCGTTTCAACCAAGGCACTAGTGGCATCTAGAGAAAAGTAAATGCACGGCCCATTAGCACTCGAGCGAGAACTAAGGGGCGTCTAGAGAAAAAATAAATGCACGGCCATTAGCTCTTGGGTGAGTCACTAACGGCAGCTAGAGGAAAGTAAATGCACGGCACATTTGTGTTTCAACCGAGGCACTAGTGGCATCTAGAGAAAAGTAAATAAATGCACAGCCACTAGTCTCTCGACTGAGTCACAAATGGCATCTAGAGAAAAGTAAAGGTGTGAAAGCCCCTGCGCCTAATAACTGTCTTCACCCTCCCCATGCACTACTCGTGCTGAATCCACATCACGACATTCCTAATAACTGCTAAGTCGCTAAGTCTTCTAGACAACCATAACTATTTAGCAGTTATTGCCTATCGCACGACATGTGCGCACCGATGGCCAGTCGATACGTACGTCCGAGATCTATATGAGACTCGTGACTCGTGATACACAAGTGTCGGGCCAATGAATGCGACACAAACAAAGGTGGTCCCTTAACTCTAAGCCATATGCAACTAAAATATAATAATTTGCAAGTACAATTTATATTTTCTAGAATAAGTAAAAACATGCATGATATTGAGCAAGAATTTAACAGTAAGGCAAGGTGTCTTGCCTGGTAGTACGCCTGATGTGCTGCGATGATCAAGGTGGCACGAACTGCGACTTCGGTGCAACAACTATGCAAGGGGACCTCGGGTAGTGACACGGACAGTTCCGTTGGGTCCAGGACGGTTGAATTAGTTAGGTTCGACATAAGGTAGGCTTGAATTGGTGCGAGAATAGGAGTAATGGGATTGGTCATGGACTTGAGATTGATAATAGAAAACATTTTGAGAGAATAATACATATAATATCTTTAGAAAGTATCGGAAAAATATTTTTGTTAGTTCAAAATAGGTTAAGCTAATCTTTGAAAATATGAAAATCATTGCAAGGCACAAATCCAATTTGTGTCAAAACATAATTTGTAGGTTTAAAGCTACAAATCATAAAATAATACTAGTATATTTTATTCCAAGATAATTTTTGTAAAACCATTTCTTAATAATATAATAATATACTTTTAGAGATATTTTAATGTACATGTAGTAATAACAAATAAAAATCTTATTACTAGTAAAATCATAATAAAATAAATAAATAAAACTATATTCCTTTATACTTAGCTGTCACTAGTCCTTACCTATAATTTAACAAAAATAATAATATTAAACTTATGGTGATAAAACGAAGTTTAAAAGGAATCACTCTCTTCAAATAACAACAAAAACCCCCAAAATCATAATAGTAATAATATAAAAATACCCATGAATTGACTATTATCTAATAATAATAATAATAATAATAATAATAATGATAATAATAATAATATAATAACTAAAAGGAGAAGAAAAAAATTACCAACAAAAAAAAAAAAACAAAAAGTGTACCAAGCAGCAGTCATTGACTGCTGCTGTTTCATCAAAATCAAAAGAGAAAGGAGGGAGAGAGAGATGCGGCAGAGAGGGTGGTCGGGTTCGTCGGCGGGCGGCCGAGACTACGGAGGAGGAAGAGGGGAGAAGGGCGGAGTGAGCGGCGGTGGTCCAACTGACGCGGAGAGAAGGGAAGGAGAGAGTGGAGTCGGGGGTCGGGCGGCGAAAGGCGGTGGTCGGCGCGGGCTTTGACGCGGCGGAGCGGGGAGAAGGGACGGCCGGTGGAGAGGAAAGAAGTCGGCGGAGGCTAGGGGTTTCTGGCCGGGGAGAGGCGGCGACTGCGGCGCGGGAGGCCGGCGTCCGGCGGATCGAGGAGGGGGTCGGAGTTCTCTCTTCCATGCCGCGCGGCGCCGGAGTCAGGGGATCCGCGGCGGGGAGGAGCTGAGAGAGAGGGGTAAGGAGCGGGAGACGGCGGTGGATGTCGGAGGGGGTTCGGGAGAGGGGATTAGGCGACGGCGGGGGTGTGCGAGCGCACGGCCAGGCGCGGTTGGGTGCGGCGTACGCCGGCAGCTCGCGGTGGCTACGGGCGGAGGATGCGGAGATCGGTTGGGCTCCAGACCCGGGGCTGCCGCGCCCAGGCGGAGCTCGGCGAGGGCGGCAGCTCGGCCGAGCGTGCACCAACGGGGCGCTGGCTTCACCGGACAAGGCTACGCGGTGCCGGCGCGGACTCGGAGCACGGAAGAGGATGCCACGATACAGTGGTTTGCCGACGATGGCGGTCGGGGTGGACGGCACAGGTGAGGGTACCTATTCTTTTTCCTTTTTTTTGGTTGTTGATGGGATTTGGTGGTGCTGGGTTCGGGTTGTCGAGGGGACGACAGTGGTGTCGTCGGAGAGACGATGACGCCGGTGGTGGTGTGGGCCGGCCGGGGCGAGGGTGTGCTGGTGGTGGAGGTGTAGGCTGTGGCGGTGGCGTGGTGGTGGTATTTAGGTTTGCTGTAATGGTGGTGTTGATGATCTGTGATGGCAACGAGCATGGCCGGGTCGGGTGGTCAACGCTGGTGGTCGATGGTCGTGACGACGGTGAAAGTTGTGGTGGCGATGGGGTTTTGGTTGTGGCGGGGTCGATGTGTTGATGGTGTGGCGATGGCTGTGGTCGGTGTAGCTGGCTGGAGACGAGGATTCATGGTCGGGTGACCGTTAGGGGGAAGGAACGGGTGGCCAGGAAATCGACCTAGGGCTGGACGCGGCTGACGCGAGTGGGGACGCGGTTTAGACTAGGGATTAGATTTAAGGCTTTATTAGTGTCGGGGTGTGTCCGACACGGGGAAGAAGATTGTAGATGTAAACTATGGAATAAGATTTTAGACACCGACACGATACACGAGGCTTGGGTTGCACGGACACGATGCACCGCACCGTTGAATATTTGTGGAATAATTTGTTGTGGATGGAGAATAATGAATTGGAGGAGTACCTGCCTATTTATAGGATGTGGGAATTCCCAATAAGATAAAGTTTAGGCTTTGTTTAAACCCAAAATAGATATTCGTAATTTAATTTAAATCAAACTTAAATCCAATATCCAAATACAAATCAAATTTAAATTTAATTAAATTCTTGGTTTAAAATCAATGGGATAAATCAAATTTTCAAATATTTAACTATTTAAATAAATCCAAAAATCAAATCAAGATTTAAATGGCCACAATAACTTCCAAATATATTTTTCAAAATACCAATAATAATAATTTCGAAAATAATAATTATTTTTAAATATCTTTTTGATTAATAAAATATTAATATTAATAAATCTCGTAAATTACATTTTTATTTAAAATAGACTAGTAAATAATTACGAAATATATATGTAGGTACAAAATGATGTTCTCATAATTATGCTTTTCTAGATACAATAAAAATATTATTTATTATTAATAATTATGAGAAATGAAAGACTTTATAAATAAAATAACAAACTTGAAAAAAAATTTGGAACTATATTATTTTGAAACTATAAAAATAGAAAAATAATATTTTCAAAAATATGTACGCTCTTACATAATCGCACTCATCGAGCAATTTCGAAAAATAAAATTTCATGCGTGACGTATAATACGACTACGCGACGTAAAATACAAAATTTTAAATCAGTACCAAAAATAAAAAAATAGTAAAATTTTAGGGGTTTTACATCCTACCCAACTTAAAAGAATTTCGTC
This sequence comes from Iris pallida, assembly GCA_029216955.1. NCBI lineage: Eukaryota > Viridiplantae > Streptophyta > Magnoliopsida > Asparagales > Iridaceae > Iris > Iris pallida. The sequence goes on along the minus strand of JANAVB010026999.1, from coordinate 20,425,625 downwards.
CTCGAAATTAAGAATTAGTAGGGGGGGTGAGAAGACACAAGGGGGTATCGATGAGGAACAATCGATAACAAAATCATGCCGTAATAAATCGCGATCTAGATCATAAAAAAATAATACGGTATGGTCATAATCGATAGGAAGGCTAGAGGAAGATCTAGTATAACGCCTTCGTCCTTCTAAAATAGGTGAAGGCGAAGCAAAACAGAATTCGAAGGAGGCGTTATCTAATACAAATACGTGATTCAAAGACGATTGAATAATTTCAAGAGAATTGTCAAGGCAGTCGTGGATGGGATTCTAAAGGGCAAGTTTAGCTATGTCCCCGTCCACGTAGAATGATAGATAAAAGCGAACCAAAGTGCACTTGGTTGATCAGACCATTATGCACCGGTTTTGATTAGACAACATGCTAGTGAGCGCTCAATAGCATATGTCATGAACAAACTCGATAAAGAATAAGCTTTCAAAAACTAGGCTACATTAGCATCATTAGTCAAAATAGTAAATACATAGGCACGAGAGATTTAAGATTTAAAGAAGGTAGAATGATTCTAAGTCATACAGTCGTCCTATAGTCTTCTTGTCCAAGTCCTTGGTTGGCTAGACGGGTTAGGGATTTTCTAGATTCTAGGATCTAAATAAGCTTGCTAATATAGGTCACTAGGTCAAGAGGTTGCTAGTTCATAAGGTATTCTACCCAACTTAAAGAATTAAACTAATGGTGTTTTGGGACAATTAACTAGTAGGGTCAATCTCTAGCAAGCACGAAGGGAAGATAAGAATATGGATGGAAGGAAGCAAGCAAGATGCAATTGATGAGTCAAACGGTGGATAAATCAAGGAAAGAGGTCAAGTATGTGGATGAGATCCTAGACTTCTAATCCTATACGCAGGCTTGCTTGGTACGGTAAAGTAACCAAACAATTTATCTTGACCTGCATGGGCCACCACAAAAACATGTAACGCCCCAGTCCCAAAATACGTAGGACTAGGAACGAAGACATGCCAGCTGTATTCATACGAAGTATACTCCAATATATGGAAATTTTCGTATAAATACATAAGCTGTAAAATGCAGTAGAACCATACTAATCTCATCCACAAAAATATATGAATAAATGATATCATATAATCAACCATAAAATTGTCATTTGGTACATGTAGTTGGGCGGAGACAAATCCACTACCAACGATGAAAAGAAATACATAACAAAAGAAAGATTTTGGCGAGCGAAGTGAAGACGATCCAAGTGCAATCATCCTCGAGAAGTAGCAATGAACACGGCTAGAGCTAAAGCACCTGCGAAAGACAATAGCACACACCTGGCGAGATAACCAGGTCCTCAGAGGGACGTAACAAGACACATAATATCATGCCATTAACTGAATAAATAAAGCTCAACAGAAAACTACACAAATAAAGGTTCTTAACCATTCTATGTGAATATGTATTTGAAGACAACGTTCCACACAAGGGCTTCTGAAGCTAGAAACACGGCACGTTAGCGTTTCAACCAAGGCACTAGTGGCATCTAGAGAAAAGTAAATGCACGGCCCATTAGCACTCGAGCGAGAACTAAGGGGCGTCTAGAGAAAAAAATAAATGCACGGCCACTAGCTCTTGGGTGAGTCACTAACGGCAGCTAGAGGAAAGTAAATGCACGGCACATTTGTGTTTCAACCGAGGCACTAGTGGCATCTAGAGAAAAGTAAATAAATGCATGGCAACTAGTCTCTCGACTGAGTCACAAATGGCATATAGAGAAAAGTAAAGGTGTGAAAGCCCCTGCGCCTAATAACTGTCTTCACCCTCCCCATGCACTACTCGTGCTGAATCCACATCACGACATTCCTAATAACTGCTAAGTCGCTAAGTCTTCTAGACAACCATAACTATTTAGCAGTTATTGCCTATCGCACGGCATGTGCGCACCGATGGCCAGTCGATACGTACGTCCGAGATCTATATGAGACTCGTGACTCGTGATACACAAGTGTCGGGCCAATGAATGCGACACAAACAAAGGTGGTCCCTTAACTCTAAGCCATATACAACTAAAATATAATAATTTGCAAGTACAATTTATATTTTCTAGAATAAGTAAAAATATGCATGATATGGAGCAAGAATTTAACAGTAAGGCAAGGTGTCTTGCCTGGCAGTACGCCTGATGTGCTGCGATGATCAAGATGGCACGAACTGCGACTTCGGTGCAACAACTATGCAAGGGGACCTCGGGTAGTGACACGGACAGTTCCATTGGATCCAGGACGGTTGAATTAGTTAGGTTCGACATAAGGTAGGCTAGAATTGGTGCGAGAATAGGAGTAATGGGATTGGTCATGGACTTGAGATTGATAATAGAAAACTTTTTGAGAGAATAATACATGTAATATCTTTAGAAAGTATCGGAAAAATATTTTTGTTAGTTCAAAATAGGTTAAGCTAATCTTTGAAAATATGAAAATCATTGCAAGGCGCAAATCCAATTTGTGTCAAAACATAATTTGTAGGTTTAAAGCTACAAATCATAAAATAATACTAGTATATTTTATTCCAAGATAATTTTTGTAAAACCATTTCTTAATAATATAATAATATACTTTTAGAGATATTTTAATGTACATGTAGTAATAACAAATAAAAATCTTACTACTAGTAAAATCATAATAAAATAAATAAAACTATATTCCTTTATACTTAGCTGTCACTAGTCCTTACCTATAATTTAACAAAAATAATAATATTAAACTTATGGTGATAAAACGAAGTTTAAAAGGAATCACTCTCTTAAAATAACAACAAAAACCCCCAAAATCATAATAGTAATAATATAAAAATACCCATGAATTGACTATTATCTAATAATAATAATAATAATAATAATAATAATAATAATAATAATAATAATAATAATAACTAAAAGGAGAAGAAAAAAAAATTACCAACACAGAAAAAAAACAAAAAGTGTACCAAGCAGCAGTCAGTTGACTGCTGCTGTTTCATCAAAATCAAAAGAGAAAGGAGGGAGAGAGAGATGCGGCAGAGAGGGTGGTCGGGTTCGTCGGCGGGCGGCCGAGACTACGGAGGAGGAAGAGGGGAGAAGGACGGAGTGAGCGGCGGTGGTCCAACTGACGCGGAGAGGAGGGAAGGAGAGTGGAGTCGGGGGTCGGGCGGCGAAAGGCGGTGGTCGGCGCGGGCTTTGACGCGGCGGAGCGGGGAGAAGGGACGGCCGGTGGAGAGGAAAGAAGTCGGCGGAGGCTAGGGGTTTCTGGCCGGGGAGAGGCGGCGACTGCGGCGCGGGAGGCCGGCGTCTGGCGGATCGAGGAGGGGGTCAGAGTCCTCTCTTCCAGGCCGCGCGACGCCGGAGTCGGGGGATCCGCGACGGAGAGGAGCTGAGAGAGAGAGAGGTAAGGAGCGGGAGACGACGGTGGATGTCGGAGGGGGTTCGGGAGAGGGGATTAGGCCACGGCGGGGGTGTGCGAGCGCACGGCCAGGCGCGGTTGGGTGCGGCGTACGCCGGCGGCTCGCGGTGGCTACGGGCGGAGGATGCGGAGATCGGTTGGGCTCCAGACTCGGGGCTGCCGCGCCCAGGCGGAGCTCGACGAGGGCGGCAGCTCGGCCGAGCGTGCACCAACGGGGCGCTGGCTTCCCCGGACAAGGCTACGCTGTGCCGGCGCAAACTCGGAGCACGGAAGAGGATGCCACGATACAGTGGTTTGCCGGCGATGGCGGTCGGGGTGGACGGCACAGGTGAGGGTTCCTATTCTTTTTCTTTTTTTTTGGTTGTTGATGGGATTTGGTGGTGCTGGGTTCGGGTTGTCGAGGGGACGACAGTGGTGTCGTCGGAGAGACGATAACGCCGGTGGTGGTGTGGGCCGGCCGGGGCGAGGGTGTGCTGGTGGTGGATGTGTAGGCTGTGGCGGTGGCGTGGTGGTGGTATTTAGGTTTGCTGTAATGGTGGTGTTGATGATCTGTGATGGCGGCGAGCATGGCCGGGTCGGGTGGTCAACGCTGGTGGTCGATGGTCGTGACGACGGTGACAGTTGTGGTGACGAGGGGGTTTTGGTTATGGCGGGGTCGATGTGTTGATGGTGTGGCGATGGCTGTGGTCGGTGTAGCTGGCTGGAGACGAGGATTCAGGGTCGGGTGACCGTTAGGGGGAAGGAACGGGTGGCCAGGAAATCGAACAAGGGCTGGACGCGGCTGACGCGAGTGGGGACGCGTTTAGACTAGGGATTAGATTTAAGGCTTTATTAGTGTCGGGGTGTGTCCGACACGGGGAAGAAGATTGTAGATGTAAACTATGGAATAAGATTTTGGACACCGACACGATACACGAGGCTTGGGTTGCACGGACACGATGCACCGCACCGTTGAATATTTGTGGAATAATTTGTTGTGGATGGAGAATAATGAATTGGAGGAGTACCTGCCTATTTATAGGATGTTAGAATTTTCAATAAGATAAAGTTTAGGCTTTGTTTAAACCCAAAATAGATATTCGTAATTTAATTTAAATCAATTTAAATCCAATATCCAAATACAAATCAAATTTAAATTTAATTAAATTCTTGGTTTAAAATCAATGGGATAAATTAAATTTTCAAATATTTAACTATTTAAATAAATCCAAAAATCAAATCAAGATTTAAATGGCCACAATAACTTCCAAATATATTTTTCAAAATACCAATAATAATAATTTTGAAAATAATAATTATTTTTAAATATCTTTTTGATTAATAAAATATTAATATTAATAAATCTCGTAAATTACATTTTTATTTAAAATAGACTAATAAATAATTACGAAATATATATGTAGGTACAAAATGATGTTCTCATAATTATGCTTTTCTAGCATACAATAAAAATATTATTTATTATTAATAATTATGAGAAATGAAAGACTTTATAAATAAAATAACAAACTTGAAAAAAAAAATTGGAACAATAACAAAATAATTATTATGTATATTATTTTGAAACTATAAAAATAGAAAAATAATATTTTCAAAAATATGTACGCTCGCACATAATCGCACTCGTCGAGCAATTTCGAAAAATAAAATTTCGTACGTGACGTATAATACGACTACGCGACGTAAAATACAAAATTTTAAATCAGTACCAAAAATAAAAAAAATAGTAAAATTTTAGGGGTTTTACAACAAACAATCAACCCAAACCCTGTAATCAGTATCCTCCTTGCCCAGGCCAAGGGTAGCAGGCCTTCTCCAGTAAGGGCGATGCCAGCAATGAGAAGACGGAGAGCCCCATTTTTTTACGAGACTCACCGCTTCCCAGTTCATTCTCATATTAGAAAAAGGATCTCCTTGAACAAGGGTGCATACGGGAACGTTCCTCGCGACATCAGGGATACTTTTTGGCGCTTTGACCTTCGTATCATCTGAAGACTTGGCGCTAACAGCCACCATGACTCCTGCTGGATCTGCCAAAGAAGTAAGAGTCCCCAGGCCACAAGAGGAGAAGAGGTACTCGAGCATGAAGAAGAGAAGCATAAGGGACTGTGGAAGAAAGGGCTTCCCAAGGCCTTATTTATAGCTGCAAAGCTCATCAAGAAGGCATGTGATGCGCCACTCCCTTATTAAATATGAGTAACTCCTCCACGTTTAACGAGGAACCTATCATTTCAACTTTCGGTCGGACCTGGTCAAATCAAGGCCCTCGAGCCTTACGTCTACCACAACGGCAACAAAAAGGAAGAGACTACATGTTTGCCACGTCAGACCCCAACGTAGCCAGCTGGCAAACCATTAGTCAGGGCGGTCCATACCGAAGGCATGAAAACAGAGACTCGGTCCAACAATTCACAGACTGGCCATCTCGTGCGAGTCCGATTTCAGAACGGGTCCACAAACAAAAATCAAAGGAGAAGAAAGGGAGGGAAATTGCCATTAATTCTTCTATTCAAAAATATATATATACATACGAAGAAGTACAAGAAAAGGGAAGACATATTCAAGTGTCCATGCAAAATTCCTGTAGACGCTGACGGAGTGAAGCTATGAGCTGCTCCTTCTCACAAGCGATACACCTAGCTTCGACAACAATCAGATCTTCGAGGCAGGAATGGGAGGCGATCCTATCCCCCAGATCTTTCGTTGGAGCCTCCATGGCGGCAAAAGACGCATTGATCTTCTCCGACAGCTGACGAGTGGCTTCCTGATCTCGGGTGAGGCCAGTCAGACGAAACTCCAGCCTTTGGTGTTCTGTCCGAAGCCTTTCAACCTCCGTCGTGATCCTCATCACATCTTAAGCGACGAAGTCTCGCTTCGTAGACAGTCGCACCAATTCATCAGATAGTTGGCATTGTCTCTCAGTCAGCCGGCCAATTTTATGACTGAGGGCACTCGTACCCTCAGCACATATCGCTTTCCCTTTAGCAGCCTTGTCAAGTAGACGGTCGCGCTCGAAAATGGTCAGTACATCTACATCAGTCTCCTGGGCATATTGAAGCCTATAAAGACACTGCTATGCTGAATTGAGCTTGGCAAGGAGTGATTCGACTATACGCTCCAGGCCAGGAAAAACTCGGAGGGTTTGGATCTGACCCTCAGCTCCACGCCTCGCCAAGGAGAAGGGGCGACCTGTTGCTAAGAAACCCTAGATCGCCTGTTTCAGAATCAAGTGGAAGGTTCAGATCAAAATCTCAGTTGTACCACTCATGTCGTCAGGAACTGACGGAATCGAAGGAGTCGCAATCTCCTCCACAAGGTTGATACCCGAAATGGTGGATGGGAGGACTGGCCTGCCAACCATCTTCGCCAAAACGGGAGACCCAGAAGCTGTCGCATCCGATAGCAACGCCTGTACACTAGAGAGCCTGGCCAAAATGGTTTCCACAGAAGGAACCTCGGTGTCATCCACACCAAAACCAGAAACATGCACAGAACCCTCAGCTTGCAGAAGAGAATCATCAACGTCCACCGCACAAACCAGCGGAGGGGATTACACTAACCGCTTCTTTACACGCAATAGGGAAAGATGCGAGGGTCGATTCTCTCTCAACAAACTCACTAGTGCTCACTACTGAACCAACGTCAGTCACCTCTGCACCCCAAATTCCGGCTGTCAAGGCACTCTTCCATCCCCTCTTCAGCACTCTTTTCGACCTCAGCTGGAATCCAAAAACAGACATACAGGGACCCAGGATGACCCAGCGCACTCGGGGTATCTGGTGTCCCACCGTGGGAAGCGTCATAATCCTTCGACACCCCGACGATTGCTGCGCCCGTAAAGCTCCTACCATGTCTTCCTCAGATTCGTCCTCTATCCCAATCAGAGGGTACACCAACTGATAAGCAGGAATCCGCTTCCTTGACGCCTGTACAAAACCAAATGCAACTCATATGAGAAAAGCAAAGAAGACGATGAGCTAAGGAGGATATTTGAGACTAGACTACCTTCAGACCTCCATAGGCCCCTGTTGATCTATAGGGGATTACCTTCTTCAAAGTCTTTGTGACCCACCGCAGAACAGTTTTGACCGACCATTTCCTAGATCGCCAAGGACTGCTCACATCCGGATCGCATGCCATGGCTTATCCCAGCAAAATCGACCAGAAGCAGATCCCTTCCGTGGTGGCGCCCCCGCAATAACACTAAACTCAGAAAGTTGCTGGGAAGAAGACGGCAGAGGCATCAGCCTCGTACCCACAATGAAGCTAGTCTCCCCGCTATAGCCAACCGGGGGTACGATCGACTGACAATGAAAGGTAGCCGATGTAAAGATAATGGGCGGCTCACTCTCGGCATTTGGCAACACAAACTTTGCACCAGTACCAATAGCAGAGTAATAGTGCCATGCTCGCACACCATCCAACACATTACCCTTGAAGCCAATGTGTGGATTTGGATTCTCTAGTAGGAGCCGATAATGCCAAAATTACGTAGCAAACCTGCTTGACAAATAGGGTTCCAGAGAAACGATATTCTTGCTCTGATAGACTAAATGAGACAGTCTTATAGAGAAAAGACAATGTCCGACTTGGGTGGAGAGCAAATGGATGCCTATCTCTACTATCTCTACATCCGCATGTAAAATGCCATCATCTTCTTCAGAAAAATAGGGCACTACGGTGAAGAACGTATAATCATCCAGGGAGGCCAAGGCTTGCCAATAATAGGGTTCCGCTTTGGAGACCCAAGTCATCGCCCCATATTGCCGTTATAAGGCATCTCCCTCCAGTATACCTTCATCCGCTTCAACTGACACAAATGAGTGATGGTGTAGTAAGAGCTGCCCCATCAGGTAGTGGTAAGGCAGTTCCACACGGTTGAAGTTACCAGTCCCAAATGCCAATTTCATCCCTGGGAGTATCAGGTTATGATTGATCCTTTCTATCGAACCTGAACCCCCAGGGACCACACACAACCGCAACTAGAGCATCAGAAACCCGGCCAAGATAGCCTTATCAGAAAAAGGCTGCGTATCCTAACGGAAGTAAGACAAGTCTTCCACTGAACGACTATCTCGGTCGTCTCCAACCACGGACTTCTTCGTACTCTGGATCAGAGCCCTGATCTGCTGGTGGGTCTGCGGCTCTCTTACCTCGACTCGCTGCAAATCTGAGAAGGGAGGAAAAAGATGGGCTGTCTACGCAGTAATCAAAGGAGCTGCTCCCTCCGTCTTATTGTCTCCCTTCGAAAGACGTCTGCACATGCAGAGATAGCACAACAATTCCTTATACATAGCGAGGAATTCAGGATCCTCCCTTCCCGGTGCTCGTAATTCCTCATTTGAAGGGGGTATACTCTTCATAGGGTTCTTCATCCGAAGGCAATGTGGACACTTCATACATCTCATGAAGGACCAACCCTATTTCACCACTAGGCATGAAGAATGTACCCGTGCAATGATTGTACAACTCCACCAAAGCGACGACAGCACCATCATTAACATCCAGCCCCCGTTGAGTTGCTCTGACCGCAAAGAACAAGCCGATTGCCCTTAACTCGGACTCGTACTTCTCCAAAATCCACCCTAACAAAGCCTCCCATACAGGGTAATGATGGGACCAACCAACAAACCACAGTTGTCCAGTGGGATAAGATCCTTTTGCTACTAGCCTATTTATAAAAGTGTTCGCAGCCAATGGATGGATGGTTGGAGATAAGTCATTCAAGGAGTTACCGGGTATCAAACCCTAGAAGAACCAGGAGTTGAGTCCCTGAAGTTCGCATACACCTGCTTCTTCTTGGAGGAGAACCGAACGACACCAAGCTGGACGTTCGCTAGCTCATCGGTTAGCCTCACACATCTCCTCTGGGAACTCGCCACCAATGCGAAAGTGGACAACAACAGATGACGCTCCATCTAAGACAAGTACATGCGCATTCCTCCAGAAGAGAAATGCCAGTTCTCTTGGACCTTAACCACTTATGGAGCCGAGCAAAGACGGGCATCGTCGAACAAAAAAGACGGCTTCAGAAACCCTTCTCCCTCAGCGGAGTAGAGCTTTCCCTCATTCATCTGCTTCAAAAGGAAATACGATCCCTGGTCACGCACCATCCTCTAATGAACTTCAGGTTGGCCGTCATTAATCTGGACTTGGATGGCGGCTTTCAGATCATCGAAGTTCATCCCCGACGGACATTTGGTCCGCATTGAGCTCGTCGAATGATGCTTGAGGAAGAACCACTACAATACAGAGAAGGTGGCCCAATTCAGTACATTTGGATTTTGGAAACAAAACCTACCAAACACGAAGTAGTCTTAAATTCGATCGATCGCTGGACATCAGGAGGACACTTCAGCGCCTCCTCATCAGACCCAGAAGTCGGATCCTTACCCTTCTTAGCCTTCTTCGCACCTGCACCAGAAGAAAAAGCTCTGAGGGCCATGACACCAAGGGTTGACAAGTGTGCACAGAACAGAAGAGAACAATGCCTGGAGAAAAGGGTCTTTCTCTTCAAACCGAAACCCATTTATAGTAGAAACTTGCCAGCTTGGCAACGTTTCAAAGAAGGGTCCCTCCAGACGAAGCGGTGCCATCAGAAGTCTAGACACTCCACCAAAGCCTTGATGGACCAGATCGAAGGGCCCAAGAACCCTGAAGAGCCCATGCTTCTGTTCAAAGTATTCCAAACTTAGTAAGTTTGAAAACTTTGAATGTCTTGTAGAAGCATAAAAATTGTCCGAGCTCAAGCAAGCCTGAACCATATTAGATACGGTACACTTAGGCCCAGAGACCTCCAGTGGGATGCCAAGTCCCAACAACACAGTATCCCAAAGTATGTTGCCTTTGCCGAACCAAAGGCATCTAGGCCACTCCATACGACCAGGGTCCATACGAACAAGACACGTGCGGCCCAGACACCATGCGGCTTCCCTTCCAAGAAATCTCTATGTGGCCAAGGAGGTAGGCGACCCAAGCAGCTTCACAAGCCCTCTATGTCAAGGCAAACGGCTCGCGCCCTTGGTTGGGCCACCCCAGATGTCAGTACAACTGGTTCGCGCCCCGAACCGGATCACCTCAAATCCCGTTGGTAACGGCTGAAAGGATCAACACCACGATTATGGTGTATGCACCATAACCGCCCCATTCAAACCGGAGATTGCCTCCAAATAACGGCCAATGCCACACATCAACTAAAGATCGTGCCACCTAATTTAAGTCTCCCATTTATGGCGTACGCGTTACATAACCACACCATTCAAATGACAGGTTGTCCTAAACACTCGTACGAGCTATGTCACCGGTGATCTAGCCATGTGGATGGACAGTCATAACTATTGACAACTGCACTCGAGGATCCTTAAAGTCCTTCCCCGGAGCTCCTGCAACAACGGACGTCCAATCAGCACCTCGACCAGGATGGGGGGGGGGGGGGTTAAACAACCTGCCTAAATAGTTGTGACAACCCAGATGGCGTCTTCCACGTAGGAGATCCTCCCTTATCATTACCTCTTTCATGACTAGTCCGCTAAAGATGACTATAAGAGGAGATGCACTCCATCAACACCAACATCGAAGAATCGAACAATCGACTGATCAACTAGCTACTCCACTCAAATCAACCTCAAGGAGAAACCCAGAGAGAACACCAAATATACGGGATATAGTCACATAGAGCATTTCGAGAAGCTGCTAAGTATCCGATCGTCAAGGGAGTAAATGGGTCATTACAGTACCGATCTCCATCGTCACACTTTCTCAGAATATATATTGTACTAGAAAATCTTTACTATTAGGGCTTTGTTGTACTGTTCAAATCGTAATTTATAAAGGAAAGGAGTTTTATCTCAACCTATCTCTTCTTTCCTTACTCACCGAAGATTCCCGCGATGGCGAACAAGAACATCATACAATGTGCATGCCGTCGATGACCCACAACTCCTTCTGGACTGTACAAATGATATGTAGCCAACTCAGCTTGAGTTTGCTATACTCCTTGATCTTCTCCCCGACTTCGAACAGCTGAAATCGAAGTCGCTTCGTTAAGATTTGACAAACCATCCGTCACCAAAAGCAGAATTGTAGAACAACACCCCTCTGGATATTGGCCAGCTATTATGCGACCGACGGACTGACCCTCTATCTCTGACGTACCCTATTAGTCGCTTTGTCCCGATGAACCGAATTCTCCTTTTCCCTCAAATCATCTTAAAGATTTTCCTCAATAAGTTTTCGACTATCTTTGAACTTCTGTCGAATATCCCTCGAGCCTCCATCCGATGTCTGTGGCCTACGTGTACAACTCAACAGCTTGACCTTATACATATCATAACATATATCTTCTCAAGCAAGCAGTTGGACACCATTCGTAAGCTTTTAATCTTTGTCCCCAAACATACTGCGAGAACCATCATCTACCAGCTTTCCTGCTGATATCAAGTTGTAGCGCAAACTCGACACATGATGAAGAGCACGTCACCAATGTTCACAACTACAATCGTTCCCTTTTTGTCCATCTTCACACGTACAAACCTACTACTTCGGTATGATATAAAGATCATTCTCTGTGGAGTGGAATGATATGACGTCCCTGTGTCCAAGACCCAATCGTTGTCATAACACGTACCACAAGGTTCCTTTGCGTCGGTTGCTGCGATGATGAGATCTCCTATAGTTATGAAATCTACATGATCATCCTTACCTTTAGCCTTCTCATTTTTGAGCTTCATGTAGTCCTGTTTAAAATAACCATTTTTGCCACAATAATAGCAACCTTTCTTACGGTCCACCCTCGTAAGATCTCGAGATCTCCTTGTTCTCGATCGTGACCTAAGCCTTTCTTTTTCGTAGTAAGCAACCAGAGCGGACTCCTACGACGATTTCTGACTGCTTACATTGGTCTTCTTATTCAACAAACTACTTTTGATTGCCTATTGTGATAACTCCATCAGGTACGAAGTTACTCACATACACCGCCGCTCTCAACTTTCCGACAGAGAACTCAAAAGCACCAGGCCTGAAGCTCATGCTCAATCACCATATTCATCACTGACAGTTGATTGATGATACCCTGAACGTTGTTCAGATGTTTTGCCATGGACGATCCTCCGTGTACTTAGAGTTAACGAGTTAGCGAATAAGAAACATCTTGTTACCAACCGTCTTTTGTTCGTACAACGAATGTAGATTATTCCATAAGACTATTCCTGAACTCTCCATGGACACGTGATGAAATATCGAATTGTCCAGCTATTGAGGATGAATCTAATAGCCTTTCGATCTAACCTTTTCTAGTCATCCGTGGATTTGTCCGATGGCTAAGCGTTGTCACCCTTCAAATGGACCATGCAAATATTTGCACCAGAGTAGATCCTCCATCCTTGGTTTCTAGATCGCCATGTTCCCATGTGAGGGTAACCATATGTTCATTTGCTTCGGAGACATGATTGCACCTTCACTCTCGAAAATCTGAAAGCTTTGATACAAAACGCCATAAGAATAACACCAACCCACCTTAATATAAAAAATTCCTATCTCATGTAAGTACCAAGACAGACCAAACATAGTATAATTTCGATGACTGTTATATGGATAAATTCCAATCTAATATATCTCAATGATACAATATTGATTAAAATATATGTTGAACCCTTCGCCCCCATGTTCAAACCCCTTTCCAATCTCAAGAAAGAGAAGATTACAATTGCAATCACTCACCCAACCTTGTGATGATCTCCCTGAACGAAGAAGACTCTTCGGACATATCTTCCTTTTAGTCTGTTTTGAAGAGCGAGTCCGTAAGAGCAAAGTACGAACTTTCTCTTAGATTTTTGTGAACTTGACTCCATTGAATATCTTCCTTGAGCAACTCCTCTTAGCCTATTTATATAGGTTAAGAAACCCTAATTTATGATTAGAAAATATCTAAAGAAGTCCAGCAATAATCCAGCCTATCAAGTTTAGGTCACACAATCAAAACATATGCTTACTTGGGCCCGCTTCTGAACCGATTTTTGACGGACAGTATTCCGTCAGTATACCACCGTGTAGCACCAGACCCTCATTATAGGTTGTGGAACGAAACACCAAAATACTAGTATACCATCGCTGCTATTTTGGCACCGTTTCGAGCCCCTATCCAGCCATCGATCCTTCGTCGCGTTTGCCGCAATGCCTGTCAATTCTTCATGATGCCTAGACTGTTATTTCATATACCACGAATCGAGGCTATAACCTAAGGACAAATTAGATATATAAAATAGAAAAAAATATGGTAAATAATTTTTGTATCTCTCATTAATTCTGATTATTCCTATGAAGGGATATAATTTATATATTGCTTGAGATGCAATTTATTTATTACAACAGTGAGGGATCGAGACACACACGTTGCATGTACAATTTCCAGTGAGAGAACATGTCCAGGAAAAAAGAGAGAAAAAACAAATATAATCCATATTTATATTATTTTAGTAGTGACATGTAATCATGTTATTATATATTTAATTTGATTATAGATCATAATCAATTAAATAATACTCTAGTATCAAATTTAACTAATATTAATTAAATTTTAATGATAATTTATTTTATATTTAAGTTATAAACTAAATTTTGGATAAGATATAATCTTTCGTCCAGTAAATTTTAACTAAGAATTTTTGCTAGAAGTGAATAAAATGGAATGTTATTATCTAATAAATATCTAATTTATTTTCTAATTTAATATAGGTAATAATTTAGATTTCAAAAAAAAAAAATCAATTATCTTTTAATTAACATTCTTTTCGATTGATTTTAACTTGGATAAATTAGATTTGGTTTAAAATATTAAAAATTACATTAGGTTGGATTTAATCTCATTTAAATGTTTAGGATATTAACCGTATTTTTTTTCTTTTTCTTTTTGAGGGTGTCCACTTCTTAATGGTGCTTGGAGGCATGCCTCCAAGGGGGCTCGAACCTGCGCCACTGCACCGGGGTGCTCCACCGTTTCCAACGGACTACGGCCACGGGGACGAATATTAACCGTATGAGGAAGCCCTCATTCATCATAAATGGAAAAAATGATCTTTTTACCCTTGAATAATTACATTTTTAAGTAAGAAATTGTTACAATTGTTTTTAGTAATACTGCCACTATTTGGATTATATATTAGTACAAATATAATATAAAAGATAATAGAAGAGAGTCCTGTTGAGATATGATCAAAACCAATTACATAATACATAATATTCTACTCAACTTGCTAGTGAAAATGCTGAAACAATTTCGCACCCAAGGATTTGGTAAATTATCAATGATTTAGCTTGAACATTTGATATAAGAAGGCTGAATTACTTATTCTGAAGTTTTTTATGAACAAATTGGCAATTTTTTTTAATATGTTTCATTCGTTCATGAAAAAAGAATTTTCGAACGTAATTTGACTGTTACAATATATAGGGAAGGATGTATATAGGGAATGATTGGTTAGTAATATTTTTAAGACTCTAGAAGAGAAAATTCAGCCACCGTAAGAGCATCATTAGTAGTTGGGACTCTCCAATGCAATTTGGAGTCCAAAATTTCAAAAAAAAAGCTAAATGTAGAATGGGTTGGGTTTGTATGAGAATAGTAGGAAATGTTAACGTGAGCTCCGGTCCCAAAAATTGTGTGGTCAAAAATTAATGTAGGAAAAAAATAATATAAAGTTTAGAATCTAGAAAGTTGGACTCCAAATTGGAACTTACTATTCTACAAAACGAGTTTCTACAATCTAGAATCTAGAAATTAGGAGGCCCAACCCTTAGCACCCATGGATGGATTGAGACCGAAATTGTAGAAATTGGAACTAGGAATGAGACTTATTATTCTACGAAATGAGCTCCTACGTTCTACATCTAGAATCTAGAAAATTGGATGGGCCTTACTAATGATGCTCTAATTCAACAATTACATTAGTTAAGGCAAGTTGCTTCTGTAGATGAGCGAGCAATCGTAGGGTGTTTCTTGGATTTCCATGAAATGACTATCCAGAGCATAATGAAATATTCAGTGGTTGAACGATGAGTGATTGGACATCTTGCCTAATCGGAGTCGGTAAATCCATGAAGATCTATTGTTATGAGACCCTTTTAAGTAACAGTAGTATTAAGAGGGTTGCATCATCGTGTGTTGTTCGTGGAGTGGACATGAGTTGATTCAAATTGTTTATCGCCACTCCAGAAAAAGGGCATTTAGAAACACTTTTTATATTTTCCTAAAATTTAGAAACAATTTTGGAACATATCATAATCGTTTCTAAAAGTGGCGTTACAATTTTGAAATGCTTTGACGTTTCCTAAATGTAATTTGCAACGCTTTTGTAATTTTCTTGTTGCTAGTTTTGAAACACTTTGTTATTGTTCCTATGTATTTTGTAATTTCAATTTCACGTTTCAAAATTTTAGTTTGAACAAAAAATTGATGATTCCTAAACTGATCATTGAAACACATAATAAACGGTGCAAGATTTTTTACACATTCCCTAAATAAACATCTATGTGTTCAACTTAATATAAAGAGTTATTTGTATTTACCCCCCCAATTGCTAATCCTATTTCTACTTCCCCCCCAATTTTATTTTAATTAGTGTTACCCCCCCAATCTTTGGGTAAAGTGCAAATAAACCCTCCTTAGATTTGCGTTTTTGCATTTGAAGACCCTTTTTTTTAAAAAAAAATCCACATTTTAATTTTTGCTTAGTTTGCACCCATGTCATTAACATGCGTTAAAATACGTCTAAAAATACGATTTTACCCCTCCCTCTACTCTCTCCTCCCTCTCTCTTCGATGGTGGGGACTTGTCAATATATATATATATATATATATATATATATATATATATATATATATATATATAAACTAAATTTTCTTATTCGGTTTTGGACCGAAACCGAAACCCAAAATCGAAACTGAAACCGAATAAGAAAATTTAGTATTTTCAAAACCAAAATAGAACCGAATCTTTTTTTAACCGAACCGAATCTCTTATTCGGTTCTGTTCGATTTTTTCTTATTCGGCCCCCCTCGACCGCTCCTCCTCCCTCTGCTAGCCGGCCCCCTCGACTCGTCCCCCACCTCCCTCCGCTAGCCAGCCCTCCCAACCCCTCCTCCCTCCGCTGGCCGACCCTCCTCCGCTGGTCGGCCATGCTCGACCTAAGGGTGAGCATTATTCGGTTTGGACCGAAAATCGAACCGAACCGAATAAGAGATTCGGCTCGGTTTAAAAAAATTCTTATTCTGTTTCAGTTTTGAAAATACTAAATTTTCTTATTCTGTTTCGGTCTTAGGTTTCGGTTTCGGCCCAAACCAAAACAGAATAAGAAAATTTAGTTACTATATATATATATATATATATTTTTACTATATATATATATATATATATATATATATATATATATATATATATATATATATATTTTATATATATATATATATATATATATATATATATATATATATAGTAAAAAAAATATATATATATATAGTAAATATATATATATATATATATATATATATATATATATATATATATATATATATATATATATATATATATATATTTATTTATTTATGTATATTTAAGTACTATATATATTAACAAAAAAGTGCAAATAAACCGTAAATCGAACCGATTTAATTCGGTTATTGGCCAATTCGGTTCGGTTTCGGTTTCGGTTTTGCTTATTCGATTTTCGGTTCAATTCGGTTTTCGGTTCGGTTTGAACCGAATTAACCGAATGCTCACCCCTAGCTCGACCTGCCCCTCCTCCCTCCGCTGGCCGGCCACCCTCCCCTCTCCTCTGGTCGGCCCCGCTTGACAAACTCCCACCACCAGAGAAAGGGGGGGAGGGATAAAATTGTATTTGTAGACGTATTTTAACGTCTGTTAATGGCATGGGTGCAAACTGAGCAAAAATTAAAATGTGGGTTCTTTTTTTTTAAACAAGGGGTCTTCAAATGCAAAAATGCAAATTTTAGGAGGGTTTATTTGCACTTTACCCAAAGATTGGGGGGGTAACACTAATTAAAATAAAATTGGGGGGGAAGTAGAAATAGGATTAGCAATTGGGGGGGTAAATACAAATAACTCTAACATAAAACAACTAATTAATTGTTGTGATTTGGATAGACCCAAATATGGATGTCCTTATCCATATCCACAATAACCTCTATCATATTCCCTCTATATATGTTATCAATGAGAAAAGGCTACGCACATATTCTTTCTGGCTACCAAATTTCTTCTCACTCTCTCCCATTTCACAACACGTTACCAGCACGACTGTTCGAGGAGTTTCAGGCCACCACCGAGAAAGAGAAAAATATACTACTCGTTGAAAGATCAAAGATCAGAAAATTGGATTGAACAATCCAACCAGGTTCATAGATTATATATTTTTATTTTGATAAGAAGTTTGTACAATGATCTAAACCTTATGATCTAAACCCCAAAATCTGATGTCAAACTATGCATGAAAACTACTGATCTATGATATTTGATATAAAAGTAATTTTTATGTTTGTTATTATATCAGACTTTGAATACCAAGAATGCATCCAAATATATTCTATAATAGTAAAATATGTTATGTTAATGGTTTCTGTTTCTTATATTATGTCGTCAAGATAATGGTGGCTTATATAATTCGTTGTTAGCTCATCATTAATCTATTAAGGAAGAGTATGTGGAAGACTAATTATAAAATATGACGATAAAGAATAGAGTTTGTGATCATCCCTGAGAAAGGAATTGTGCAATGAAATATTATGGCTTCCATTAATTTTATTGTTACAAAAATCTTCCAGTCGATAATTTAATATAGCATATTTGTTTCAGTAATACATTTCATCTTGATGTTAAGGGTTGATGCTTCCATTATATTTAAATAACATGCATGGACACCGAATGGTGGCATTTCTTTATCTTCGTCATTGAGTTATCATAAATTACTTCATGCATAGAATGTTTCGATTGTGAATGCAAATTCTTGCTAGTGTCTAGTGATTCAATAAGTTGCAGTGAGCACATAGCATGGTCAGCTTATTATTTCTTTAGACTAGAGTGGGTAAAAATGCCATAACCTCTCTGTTAATTAACTAAATAAGTCCCTAGGGAACCATGATAGTTAGTCTGGGGAATAATGCACGAATATGAGAAGTTCCTTTAGACCATGAGCAAATAAAGACAATTAACTTGCCACATAACTGTTTCAATGAATATATCAAGGAAAACAGAGTATCAATAAATTTGTTAATGGTATTGTCATTTTTTTATATATTATAGTTTCTTCAATCTAGGAAGAATCATGATATGATATGATATTTGATGATGTATAACAAGATAAGGGACAAGTATCCTGCAAGGAATTCACATACACTAATGTTTTAAGCTGACATTTTTATTGCCATAATGGTTAATTTTGGCTACTTACTGTGTTTGATTGGACTTTTTTTTCATGAAAAATATTTCCATCACAAATTTTTCACCAATTGTAGTGTTTGATAGCTTATATTTGTCATGAAATTATTTTCCAAAAAACTACCATTTTCCATATTTTTTTTTTCTGAAATGATGGAAAATGAAACTTGTCCAACCCATAGGAAAATATCATTTTCCATGAAAAATAACTATTTCGTGAAAAATAATGACAATCAAACACCAAATTAAGTTTTTCCGTGAATTTTTTTTTAAAATTCCATGAAACTTTTTTTCCTAGGAAAATAATTCCATGAAATTAATTTTTTTTCCACATATTTTTCACCTTGTAATCAAACAGAGATAACCCACTTTTCTCTGTAATAAGCGTTCTTTCTGTTTACCGAGCTCTAATAGAAGATGTGAATCCAACTAAAATCTGTTAGTGCCGAGGCACAATTTTCGATGGAAAATTCTGAAACTGAAACAATTGTACACACAACGTTTCAAATGCAGCACCTTAAAGAAGATGTGCAACAGAGATCCTGGAGGATTCTGAATTACGAGGATCTAAAAAGATTCTACGTAATACACAAAAAACCTAAAGAGACTTTGTGCAAGCAACTATCGGCAGTAGAGCTTCTAAAAAGAAGTTACTGTAAAAGGCAACAACAGCGATGACAGGCGAGAATGAGATGCTGGGGTGAATGAACCACCGTTGCTCAAAGCTTTATTCGCCCCACACGAGCACGAACAGCTTCCAGGAACCAGCAAGTTCACGAAGAACTTCTGGAACGCTCGTAAGTCAATATTTGAGACTTGAACGGGCTTCCTGGACTTAACAGACTCCCTCAACTCTCTTCTTGGTGCATCTTTCAAAGGAGGCCAAGGGGATATATTTATAGAGTGGAGTTGAGACTTCACCTCTTCTCCTATCCGATGTGGGACTAAAATACCAATACTCAAAAATAGAGTTTGATATTTTAGATCATCCCACAATCAGCATAGAAGTGTGCCAGTCCACGCCTACCCCCCGAACACTCCCGTGCATGCACGAGACATCCTGGAGTCCGTGTCCGAGTCCGAGTCCGCACAACAAAAGTTAACTTGCATCCTTGTTGGATTTAATCCTTTTTCCTTCTAGGAAAATACTTCCACATGGCACAAACTTGTGCCCCACTACACCTCATGTGCACACCTCAACACAAGCAATACAATATATTGAGATACTCACCATTTGGTGTAGCCGATGTGGGACTATCTTTTCTAGTCCAAAGGCAAAAACACCAACAATCTCCCACATATCTCAATATATGGGTTGAGTGTTCCCCACAGTTACTGCCCATCATGCATTAGGAGAGATGTCGCTACGACTTGAATCTTCCCGCATAGGTTAAATAACATCATGATACAAGAATGGACTAAGCCTTGAATTCTGCATCATAACTGCAATTCTTCCTACTCACATAATGACATCAACTGTGCTTCTGGCTGCACATTGAAGGCCTTGTGCCAGCCTGGTTTCAGTGTATAATTTTTGGGCGTCTACAAGTTTACCCTCAAGAGACGGCCTGATATCTCTGTCCATACACTATAGGTGAGTTCTTTATAAAGAGTCATGGCATGAAGCATTGCGCTTCTTTGCGATGCTACGCCGCTATGACATGGCTTAAAGCCGAGGCTTTACCCCACCTGGGTACCTCATCGTAGTGTCATACTACTGTAGCATGAGGTCACAGGCCTCTTTGTAGTGCCAAACTACCCAGCATGAAGCCTTGCGCTTCCGTGCGGTGTTACGCCGCTATGACATGGCTCGCAAAGTCGAGGCTTTACCCTACCTGGTACCTCTTCGTGGTGTCATGCCATTGTAACATGAGGACATCGTCCTCTTTGTAGTGCTGTCTACTTCTCTTTATTACGATTATCATACAGCATTAGGCTACCTGCCTATTTGCGGTGCTACTCCGCTGTGACTTGGCTTGCAAAGCCGAGGCATTATCCCTACCTGGGAACCTCATGGTGGAGTCACCCCACTGTAGCATGGAGTTACACTCCTTGTAGTACTGCGCTACCGTGTTTCCTGTAAAGCACTCCAGGCATTCACTCTGCCTGAGAACTCATTAAGGCATTTAAGCCAACCTTCCCATAGAAACCGTTTTCCGCAGAAAATAATAGTAGACAACAGTGATTATAGGTCCGTAACCTCTCCATGTCCAATAGAACATGTACCCACCGTTCCTGATATTCTTCCGATTAGTGGTCCTCCCTTGAACCAAAAGCTAGATGCCTAGTAGATAAATCTTTGAACTAATAGCATAAAACTTTATGGTAGGAATACAATAATACAATATCAGAATGCCTTCAAGCCCATTTTACAAGTTGTGTCATCGACCAGCTGGCGCTTGAGGCCCTTGGTGAACGGATCCGCCAGGTTCTCCTGACTCCGAACATCAATCACTGCAATAACACCTCTCTTGATAAGATCTTGTACTGCTCTGTGCTTCAACCGCACCGTTCTCTTCTTCCCGTTGAAGAGTTCAATTGATGCCACTGCTGCTGCCGCCTGGTTGTCATAGTATATCGGTATTGCCGGTATCTGAGCCCCAACCACCGGAAGATCATACATGAGCTCCCGAAGCCACTCTGCTTCATCTGCAGCAGCATCCAATGCAAAGAATTCAGATTCCATGGAGGAGCGAGATAACATAGTCTGCTTCTTCGACTTCCACGATATAGCAGCTCCGCCCATGGCGAATACGAATCCACTTGTGGAATACTCGCTCTCCATATCTGAACACCAGCTAGCATCACTGAAGCCTTCCACTACTGACGGATCTCCGCTGTAGAAAAGTGCATATGTCTGAGTTTTCTTGAGATATCTCATAACACGCTTCACAGCTTTCCAGTGCTCAACGCCTGGATTGCTAGTGAACCGACTCAGCATTCCCACTGCAAAAGCTATGTCAGGCCTTGTGGCAGTAGTAGCGTACATTAAGCTTCCGATGACGCTAGCGTACTCCAACTGCCTGACGCTTTCCCTCGAATTTGGCTCCAGCTTCTGATCACTCCGGTACGGTGTATCAATAAAAGGAAGATCTTGATACCCGTAGCGAGTGAGCATCTTCTCAATATAATGAGATTGTGACAGCGCTATTCCAGTGCCTGTCCGGATGATCTTGAGCCCCAAGATTACGTCGGCATCCCCCAAGTCCTTCATACTGAACTTGGTCGAGAGGAATTTCTTTGTCTCTGTGACGCAGCTTAAATCCGTACCTAGGATTAGCATGTCGTCCACGTAAAGACATACGATTACTCCTCTTCCGTCAGCAAACTTCGTATAGACACACTTGTCTGTTTCACTGACCCTGTAGCCATTTGACCTTATCACCTTGTCAAACTTCTCATGCCACATTTTGGGAGCTTGTTTCAAACCATACAGAGACTTCATCAACTTACAGACTTTGTCTTCCAGACCTCTGACGACAAAACCTTCTGGTTGTTGTATGTAGATCACTTCGGTCAGCTCGCCATTAAGGAATGTCGTTTTCACATCCATCTGATGTATCACCAGCTTGTGTATTGCTGCTAGAGCAATTAACAATCTGATGGTTGTCATCCGAGCTACTGGAGCATAAGTGTCAAAGTAGTCGATCCCCTGCTTCTGAGCAAACCCCTTGACCACTAGCCTGGCCTTGAACTTGTCAATGGTTCCATCTGCTTTCATCTTCTTCTTGAAGATCCATTTGCATCCGATGGGTCTTGCTCCTTCTGGCAGGTCAACCAATACCCATGTGTTGTTGGAGGTGATTGAGTCAATCTCGTTGTCTATCGCCTCCTTCCAGAATACAGCATCTCTGGTCTTCATCGCCTCATCATAGGTAAGCGGATCTGCTTCCACATGATAGGTGACGAAGTCATCTCCGAAGTCTTTCGGCCTCCTCGTTCGCTTAGTTGACGGCTCAGCGAGTTCTGGTTCAGCTGGTGTCTCCTTGACGACAGCTTCATCTTGGACTACTGGTTCATTAAAGACTTCTGTCTGCTTTGTACCCTCATCATTCTCCGGAAGATCCGCGAGAACAATATTCTTGTGTTTTGCAAACTTGTCTTCAAAGTATTCAGCATCGCGAGATTCGATGATATGGTTTGACTCGATATCAAGGAATCTCCGAGCATCACTCTTCTCGGCATACCCCAAGAAGATCGCCTTCGTAGTCCTTGTCCCCAGCTTCTGAATCTTCAGATCCGGGAGCTTCACATAAGCCAGACACCCCCACACTTGAATGACATTCAAGTTAGGTCTGACTTTGAACCAGAGTTCATGAGGAGTTATGTCGGAAGTTGCATATGGCACTCTGTTCAGAATGAACATTGCCGTTAGTGCAGCTTCTCTCCAGTAACACTTTGGAAGACCCGCAGTCAACAACATGGAGTTCATCATCTCTGTCAACGTTTTGTTCTTCCTTTCTGCTACTTCCGTTGGATTGAGGAGAGTACGGAGCCGTTGTCTCATTGATGATTCCATGTTCTTTGCAGAATGATAAGAATTCATGAGACCGATACTCCCCGCCTCGATCACTCCTTAACCTCTTGAGTTGTTGTCCAGTTTGCCGTTCAGCCTCGGCCCTGAACTCCTTGAACTTCTCGAATGCTTCGTCTTTAGACTTGAGCAAGTAGACGAAAGCATACTTTGAGAAGTCATCGATGAAAGTAATAAAATACTTCATCCTGGCCTTTGTAGAGAATTGTTTGAAGTCACAGATATCTGAGTGAACCAACTCCAGAAGATCTGTGCTTCGATGGACCCTGTGAAAGGGTTTCCTTGTGATCTTCGTCTGAGCACATACTTCGCATTTCTCTACCTTACCCCCACACTTGGAGATAAGTCCTAGACTAGACATTCTGTTAATCCTTTTACAATGAACATGTCCTAGCCTATTATGCCACAACTCAAGAGAATAATCAGAAAAAGTGATTGCATTTATATTATCAAGCTGGATTACAACAAGCTGAATCTTGTACATTCCTTCAGTTTGGAAAGCTTTCCCGAAGAATGTACCCTTCTTGGACATCACCAACTGGCCAGCATTGATGTCCATCCTCAAGCCTGTGTTGCAGAGCAGACTTCCAGAGATCAGGTTCTTAGCAATTACTGGAACATGCTTCACACCTTGAAGCGTCAGAGTGTTTCCCGATGTGAGTTTCAGCTCCACCGTCCCGATCCCCAGTACTTCAGCTTGTGCCTGGTTTGCCATTATGACCTTCTCTGAAGTTGGCTCATAAGAGACGAACCAGTCTTTGTCTGAACAGACATGACAGGTCGCACCAGTGTCTATCCACCAGTCCAAGTCAGCCCCCACAGTTGCAACCTGTGCTATCATGACAACTAGATTAGTAATCATAGAAACCTTACTAGGCTCACCTTGTTCTTTGGGCTTGGACTTGCATTCGAATTTGTAGTGGCCCTTCTTGCCACAATTGAAGCAAGTCACATGGGACTTGGACTTCTGCTGCTTGAAAGCAGGACCCTTCACTTTCAGATTCGTGAAGTCCTTCTTTTTACGATGAGAAGCAGCCTGCTTTCCCTGGTACTCTCTGGTTTGGACCAGATTTGCCTTCGCCAGTTGTTTGGACAGAGTATCCATCTTCTGTTGAGAGCGCATCTCGTCCTCAACATGGATCTCTTGCAAGAAATCTTCCAAGCTAATTTCCATCTTCTTTCGATGCATCCTTGCATAGAAGTTGCTCCATTCTGTAGGAAGTTTCGCGACGATCCCTCCAACGACAAACTTGTCGACGAGGGGCATGTTCTCGTCTTCTAGTTTCTGACACAACTTCAGAAACTCCTTCACTTGGGACAGCATTGCCTTCTCGTCTTCGAAGGTCCACTTGTGGTATTTTTCTACCATGAAGATCTTGGACCGGTTCTCGTCATCTTCATAGAGGTTTCCCAAGGAGTCCCATATCTCTTTGGCAGATGTCTTCTTGGAGTAGGACTCTGCCAGAGAGTCTTCCATGGAATTGAGTATCAGTAGTTTGCATATATTGTTTTCTCTCTTCCACTTCGCTTGCTTGGTCGTAGCAGCGGCCACAGCCGCAGCAGATCCAGTGGTTGGAACGATCGGTACTTCTTCTGACAGCACGTGATCAACATTCACGAGTTGAAGATTTAAAGTGACCTTTCGTCTCCATATCTGGAAGTGTTCGCCATCAAATTTTTCCAACTTGTTAAAGCCGGTATCGATGAGCGAAGCACGAGAATTATCCATCTTCTCAATAAAGCTTTGAGATTGTTAGAGCTGAGGCACAATTTTCGATGGAAAATTCTGAAACTTAAACAATTGTACACACAACGTTTCAAATGCAGTACCTTAAAGAAGATGTGCAACAGAGGTCCTGGAGGATTCTGAATTACGAGGATCTAAAAAGATTCTACGTAATACACAAAAAATCTAAAGAGACTTTGTGCAAGCAACTATCGGCAGTAGAGCTTCTAAAAAGAAGTTACTGTAAAAGCAACAGCAGCGATGACAGGCGAGAATGAGATGCTGGGGTGAATGAACCACCGTTGCTCAAAGCTTTATTCGCCCCACACGAGCACGAACAGCTTCCAGGAACCAGCAAGTTCACGAAGAACTTCTGGAACGCTCGTAAGTCAATATTTGAGACTTGAACGGGCTTCCTGGACTTAACAGACTCCCTCAACTCTCTTCTTGGTGCATCTTTCAAAGGAGGCCAAGGGGCTCTATTTATAGAGTGGAGTTGAGGAGTAATGCTACAGTTACAACCAAATGCTTACAACCTTCACCCATTGCTGACATGTGGACCATGGCCCACATGTCAGCACATGGGTGAGTGGTTGTAAAAGGGTTGTAAGAATTTGGTAGTAGACTTAGCATTATTGGGAGTTGAGACTTCACCTCTTCTCCTATCCGATGTGGGACTAAAATACCAATACTCAAAAATAGAGTTTGATATTTTAGATCATCCCACAATCAGCATAGAAGTGTGCCAGTCCACGCCTACCCCCCGAACACTCCCGTGCATGCACGAGACATCCTGGAGTCCGTGTCCGAGTCCGAGTCCGCACAACAAAAATTAACTTGCATCCTTGTTGGATTTAATCCTTTTTCCTTCTAGGAAAATACTTCTACATGGCACAAACTTGTGCCCCACTACACCTCATGTGCACACCTCAACACAAGCAATGCAATATATTGAGATACTCACCATTTGGTGTAGCCGATGTGGGACTATCTTTTCTAGTCCAAAGGCAAAAACACCAACAAAATCAGCATCTCATATCCTCCGAATTCGTGACAACATGGATGCTGTCACCAACTTTGGTGAAAATGGGCTCAACCCGTTTAATCCTTCCTTCAAAACTACATAGGATGGTCATGTAATAGCATATTTTTTCCCTCTCCATGCGTAGAGACATTTCTGGGCACCTGGGCAAATATAGTCCCCCTCCCCCGTGCACCTATTAGTTGTCTAAGATAAAATCCCATTGGGTGCTAGCACTCTGGGAAGACATGAAATCCCGAATTACAATGCAGTGTAAAATATCTCGACCAATAAGTTTAATTTTAGGTTTCCAGCAACGTATTTAAAGTTCCTTGTCACGGACTTAGTATTTTTGCCTACATCTCGCTACGTGTGGCGCACAAACTTCCTCCTGATTCAATGTTATTAAAGGGCATAAACTGCAATTATGTAATATCATTGTCATTTTTAGCTCAGATACAAATCCAACATGTCAGAAAATATTCTGAACATTTTGGTGGACACTTTAAACATTGTATAAGATAAGCTATTTATTTGCTTGATTTTTGTACCATACCCAAATTGGTGCATGCATGACAGGTATTGCGCTGCATGTTTGGAGAAAATCTGTCACATGCGAACTAACTTTTATAGGCCGCAACGAATTGTTAGCCCTTGAAAGGCCAAAAGTAAAAAATTACCAACCTGAATGTTGGTATTTCAATAATATAGTTGTATATATTTTAAAGTTGCAAATATCTTATAAATTAGAAAATTTTTTTAGAGTGTGTGCCCTAAGTTTGTCCAATCCGTATGGTGACTACGGATGTCTGGTTGTCCTACATAGACCTAAAGTTCTATAGACATATTTAATAGTTTACAATGCTGCTACACACACAATCCTTATCTATAGAATCTTTCTCCAACAAGAATACTAGATCGAATATAGTATCCACGATAGCTGATCTTGCTCATATTACTTAAAGGCTCTTACAAAACATATTTTACCCAACAAATACATAATGTCGTACTCTCATAATTTCAGAAGAATTTTACTGAGTTTTAAGGATATAAGAAAAATGGGTAAACTTTGAGCAAGTGAAATAAAAAATTATTTTGTGTAACCACTCGTTTAAGAGAACCAGAAGTTCGTCTAAGAGAGAACCAAAAGTTCGTCTAGATAGATTCTCCAGCTATTCAGTAGAGATATACATCACGTACATTTAGGATGTCGTCATATAGTATCATGAGCCATAAGCTCAGTCCTATATCATGAGCTAAAACTTAATCTTAAGGGTCCATTGTGAGCCAGAAGCCGAATGATCCTATACCTTTTGAACTGTTACTTGGTCGACAAGACACCCCAAAAATATTTTGACTATCAAAACTAATTCGTATGATTATCTCTTACTAAATTGCAGCATACACCCTTGATCTCAAGGATTAATTTGTTTCTAAACCATCAATCATAAAGATTGTATCTAAATAACTAGTAGCATAACTTCGAATTGAATTAGATGGCTTATGTTGGTATTATTTGAAACTGTAGTATTGGCATCTATGTTTTGTGAATTATTATGTTTCTCCTTAGATTATTATATCTTCTAGACATAATTTTTTTTTGATATGCCTCATTAATAAGACAGAATTCCTGCCGTTAGGGGGAGATAGGAAGAAGATACATTATCGTTCTAAAAGAACGTCGTGAATTATCGTTCTAGAAGAACGTCGTAAATCATCGTTTTAAAAGAACGTTGTAAAGCATCGTTCTAGAAGAACGTCTTGAATTATCGTTCTAGAAGAACGTTCTAAAGCATCATTCCAGAAGAACATATCATGACAATACCTCTACATTATCTAATCTTGAGTAATTAGGAGAGATTATTTCTTGTATTTCATTACAAATAAATTATTAGATGCTTACTCGATTATGCAGTATAAATTGTTATACCAACTATGAATCTATTTTCTAATAGAAGTACCAAAAGAACCAAATAATACTAAAGGTTCTAAAGATTCAACTCTCCATAAGAAGAGAGCGAATAATATAACACACCCTAATGCTCTTGAAGAAGCAGCTCCCGAAAAAGCATCTCCTATAGAGAAAAAGTTCATGATGGTCCTAAAGATGTCATGAACCAAATATCAATTTTCTCAAAGTATATCACTCCGGTAGAGGATATACCTCGGATTCCAGAAGAGACTGAGAAAGAGGTACCGGTATCCAAAAAATCTATGTTCAAAAGAAATTTGGAATCAAAATTTTTTGTCATAGATGACATTATCAAAATGTGAATAAAAAGGGTGATAAAAATTAAAGGATAACACTAAAACCACAAATAATCTAATAAACAGATGCGATATCTCTCGCAAGACGTGGAGTGTTCGGTTCTAGAGTACAAACTCTAAACGGAATAAACCTGGTAGGTTTTGAATGAGTATTTGTAACAAATAGAGATCCAAATGTATAAGAGCAATGTTAGCTCAAGGATTCATGAAATGACCATGAATAGAATATTAATAAATATATTCTCTGATCATGATAGCCTAGACGTTCAGATATATTCTCGAAGGTCGTGGATCTAAATTTTTTAGGTATATCCTTAAAGGATTTGATATTACCATGTTATCCTCGAAGGATGTACAAATGAGTCACATGGATTAAATCATCCAGAAGAATGTGATAGGCTCATTGAGTTTATGGAGAAATCTCTGAACAGATTCATCAAAATGGTCACCTCCTGAAAAGAAGATCTCCTAAAGAGATTAAAGTACCTCCTGAAGAGAAAATCTCTTGAAGAGAGAGAAAATATGATAGTATCTTCTGAAGTGATTTAAAATATCCCCTGAAGAGATAAGGAATCTCCCGAAGAGATTGGAATCTCCCGTAGAGATTGAAAATCTCCTAAAGAGAGCAAAAATCTCCCGAAAAGATTGGAACTCCAGAAGAGGTAAAGATAAATCTCTTGAAGAGATCTCATATAATCTCATGAAAAGATCTCATATAATTTCATGAAAAGATGAATCTCTAGAAGAGATCTACTATAATCTCCTGAAGCGATAATATTAATCTCATGAAGAGATAATATTAATATAAATCTCCTGAAGAGAGAAGATAATACTGATCTCCTGTAGAGATTTAATATAAATAATATACCTATAATGGTCAGGTCAAGAGGATCCTTGACGACCAAAAGAACATGTTCTGGGTCCTGAAGTACCATATGTAAATATAAATTCTTTATTGTCATTCACTCAACACAATATTTTATGTGAATTTGTTAATATGCATCTACACACATATACTGTAATGACATAAGGCACATAAGTTTTTCTTGATGAATGTTTTGATCTAATGAGATATGCGGATGAATGGTATTTATTTGATGCTCGTTAAGTGGATACTACAAGCAATGTATGTTTTATAAATAATGTTGCAGGTATTTTAGCGCATAAAATTCATCAAAGCAAACGGAGAATGTGCATGACTATGATTTCAACAGTTCAAAAATCAGGGGGAGTTGATAGCTACCAGGAATAACCAATAAGTCTACAAGTTTTCCTTAGAATATGAGGATAATGTATAAAAAATGTAGAGTGGTGAGATGTAATATTCAAATGTAATGGGGGGGGGGGGGGGGGGGGGTTGGTTGGTTATTTTTCTTTCTTTATTGATGTAAGAACTACATGTAATTTTTATAATTTGAGGGGGAGCATCCTGAAGATGCTAATGGAGACATATCGAAATATATCTTTGCGCATTGTACTCTTTTCCTTTGTTGAGGTTTTTTTCCACCGGGTTTTTCCTTCGAAAGGTTTTTAACGAGGCAGTGTAAGTTGCACCTACTTGGATTCCTAAAGAACCATATTCCTGAAGAATATTATTGTACTCTTTTCTTTTCTATTGATTTTTCCTAAGGGATTTTTTCTTAGAAAAGTTTTTAATGAGGCAATAATTAAAGTGGGCATCTAAGGGGGAGTGTTGTGATTTGGATAGACCCAAATATGGATGCCCTTATCCATACCCACAATGACCTCTATCATATTTTCTCTATATATGTTATCAATGAGAAAAGGCTACGCACACATTCTTATATAAAGTAAAAAATAAAAATCATACGTAAAATCAACCACAAAACATGTTACTGTACACTTTAACAAAAACACTCTCTAATGTTGGCGCTACTACAAGTTGTTGTATAAAGAAACTCTCTTAAGTGGGGACGACAAGAGAAGAAGTCTTTTATCGTGATACCGGTCCGGAGACGGATGCTACTACAAATTTGCTACATACAAATAACCTTTTTCTTTGGGCACTCTTTCATGATCTACCCGCTTTGCATATACTCCTTTGGCCGATTATCATCATTGTTTCCATCATGCTTTGCTTGTAGTTCGTTTGAATTAGGGTTCACTTATCATCCATGGTTCAATATCTACTACATGTGCAATGAAATAAAACTTTTTGATACTCAGGATATTCTTGCATGCTATGAAATTACTCTACTATGCTCAAAACATACATTCCTCCTAATTGTGATATCGTACCAAATGTTGTGGAGGCTCACCACTAGTTTCACGTGTATCAAACTTGCAATACTGTATGCATAATCCCTGCACATGTCAATATATATCAAGATGGCATGAGAATTTCATTTGTTTTATTAAGTTGACGAATGAGTTGTGTTATCTACCAAGAAACATGCTTCCACATGCCTCAGTTATGATAATAATCACATATACACCACTACAATCTACTCTAAGAAAAATTCCAAGCATAATATCTACATACATATAGGTATATACACACACATGTGTATATACAATACAAACAAAACCAAAATCTAACAAATGGTGGTGTGTGTGTGTGTGTCCTGGAGCTTACTGAAATGGGATAAATCTGAGATTAAAAATAGTAAAATACAACCATAGTATACCACAATTTAATATATATATATATATATATATATATATATATATATATATATATATATATATATATATATATATATATATATATTTTATATATATATATATATATATATATATATATATATATATATATATATATAATATATATATATATATATATATATATATATATATATATATATATATATATACAAATATATATATATATATATATATATACAAAATATATATATATATATATATATATATATTATATATATATATATATATATATATATATATATATTATATATATATATATATATATATATATATATATATATATATATATATATATAATAAAAATATATATATATATATATATATATATATATATATATATATATATATATATATATATATATATATATATATATATATACAAATGCTCAAAATGGAAAGATACGCAATGATGCGATATAATATAAAGAGTCTAAAATCTGGAATAATATCTCCCTCGACACATTCTCAATATGTATGCATTAGGAATGGGTTTCAACAGGATTTTATACATATATAATTAAACATATATACATAGCTATATAGAAAGCATATATATATACTAATAATTGATGGAAAATTATGAAACAAAGCCAAAAGTTGGTTCCCACATATTCGAAACCTCATATAAGTCCTGTAAACTCAGATTTTAGAAGCTAAGAAGCTGGAAATCAAAATATCATATTTAACTCAAAAATCAAAATCAAGAAAACTCATCCAATTCACACAACGACCCAAAATGCAAAATACATCAAACGAACTCGCGAAAATCGGCATACACGTTGGTCTCGACCCACGTGATGCGTTCGTACACTCTCGGGTTCGAAATCGTGCCCGTGTCGTGTCCACAGAACGCGTATCGGAATTTCCCGATACCGCGTGATACGCGTGCGTTCTAGCTCGTTTGAGCGCCGCACACGCAACGAAACACCCCGTGCTTGTGCACGTAGCTAGGGGGTCCTGGGGGAGGTCTAGGACATGGCAACAAGGTGACACGCTGTGCCGAAGCGGCGCACGCAGCCCTCGCACCCGTGCGGCCTGCTGCGCACGCGCGAGCGCCCGCACGCCCTCGTGCGCGTGTTTCCGGCCTCGGTGCTCCCTCGTCGGGCCACGCCGCGACTCGGGGTTCGTCCTACGGGTCGTCTAGGTCTAGGTCGACATGTTCTGGGTTCTAGAATGGGTCTTCGCTGCGTCGTGTGTGCGCACGAAGTCCGTCTCCGCGACAAAAACAACAGACTGAATGCAAAGTGGCTGAGCGGTGCACGCGCGATTTCTCCACGCTCGCTCAATGAAAAGTCATGAAATTTTACGAGCATGAGGGCAGAGGTTGACCCCATGTGCTCAGTAATTTTCACACAAAAATACGCTCTGTGCATCGAGCAAACACACACAGACAGCAGGGCATGCACGGCCTCGTGCACGGGATCCGTGCACGTGCGTCCGTTGCCCGAAACGCCGCTGAAACGATGTCAAACACAAATCTGTCTTCACGAAAGTTTATAAAAATAATATTATCTAAACATCCATGAAGTTAGAATTGAAAAAGAACAATTTCTATCCTAAGTGGCATTTCGTCGAACACGTGCCGCAAGGGACCGACACGTGTCCGATACCTCCATCAAACGGAGTCGAAATCTCACCAAATTTCGTGGGCAAGACTAGGGCACCTATATGGATGCAAAAATAAAAGAAAAACCAAATTTGCAATGGTAGATTACGGTTTACCTATTGAGTGTCAAAACTCAATGAACGGGGCTCCTCGGTTGTCGTGTCGGCCGATTTCCCTCCAACAAAAACCTCCGTCTCCACTCTAGAAGTGCTCCAGTAGATCCTTCTCTCCTCGATGAGCGCAACGAAGTTCGTTTGGGGAGGCTCAAAACTTCACAAATGAATGCAAAGGGGAGGGGTGCTGCTGTGTTGGGCGGCCAAGGGGGTCTCCTAGGGTTAGGGTTTCACTTGGGCCAACTCCTTCTCAAGTGGAAATGGGCCCAAGTCAAAAGGTTAAAAGCTAACATGCAAAAAGGCTAAATTAAATCAATTAACGCCTTAAAATAATCTAATACATAAAAATAAATTCTAAAAATAAAATAATAATTCTAAGGTATGGTCAGGCTCCTATACAATGTCCACTAAGGTTAAACCAGTTGCTAGCACAACACAAGTCAAAATATCTAGAAAATCACAAAATGGCCAAATGGCTAAAATGACCAAAATCATCTAAACTACTCCAAAAATAGAGATTAAATCTAAATAAATTTTCAAAACAAAATGTGAATTTAATTACATTATTAGGCTTCTAATGAAGGTTGACTAAGGTCAAACTACTTATACTACCAAGTCACCAGTCTACAACCAACCAAATCATACTGCAATCAATCTAATTAATAAATAGATAAAAATTTAAATAAAAATCATAAAAAATCAAAAAAACCAAAATTACTAAAATACCTTTGAAATTGAAAAGTGTCACAGAAGAGAACTCTACCACCGTGACAATCTATACTGGCATGGTGCCTGCTGAACTAATCCATACCGAGTACAATATCGTAGTTCGGTAATGGCATTACGAGCAGACTCATATTCAGTTCTTGGCCTCCCAAAACTACTCTTCGATCCTTGCAAACATCACGAACGAGGATGATACCACCCCCAGTCATGATCGTATAAGTCCTAGGTAATGGTTCAGAAGAAAGCTGGTGTTTAACAGTAAAAGATACAGACACAAAACTATAGGAAGCCTCTGAATCAAATAAAGAGAATGCAAGAAAGGAGTCGAGAAGAACAGAACCTGCTATCAGATATTCCACTGCCTCTGCATCCTCGGGTGACATGGCGAAGGCTCGCCCCTGCTGACCTCAACTGGTCTGCTGCTGGTTCTGGGTAAACTTCTGCTGCTGGGTCGGCAATGGCCCCTTCTGCCGTCATGCTGGAGCCTTGGCTCCTGCTTTCTGTGTTATATGTCCCAAAGACATGGGACAATCCCTCAGCCGGTGCTCCGCTGAACCACAAGGAGGCGCTTGTCTAGCCCCTTTTTGCACTCGTTCCTCACATGTCCTAGCTTCTTACAGAAAGTGCAACTGCTGACTTGCTGCTGTCTAGGCGCCCGCAGTATCTGCTTCTGCTGAAAAGGCGCACGACCCTGACGCTGCAACTGCTACTGCTGGAACGGCTTCTGCTGATGCTGCTGCTGATAATGAGGCCTCTTGGTTGCTCTTGGTCAAGGACTTGACTTCCTTAATCAAGACCTTCCTGGATCTCCTAGCCTTCGCTGTCTCGCTTAGGCCCTCCATAAATCTGCCCAAACGGCAGAACTCTCCAGCGTACTCCTCTACTGTCTGGTTCCCCTGGACCAAATTCTCGAATTGCGTCTCCAAGGTGCCAAGTGTTGTATCTGGAAAGAACTTCTCCATGAAAAGGTTCTTAAAAGCCTCCCAAGTCTGCCCCTGTGTACCAACCTTGGGGTCGGTCTGGTACCATGTGCGGGCAAGGTCCTGCTTCTGGCTGCCAGCTACTTCTATCTGAAGCCTAGCTGGTATCTCCGCGAGATGGAAGATCTCCTCTATAAGCTCGATCCAGTCCTCGGCATATAGGATACCCTCAGTACCCTTGAAGTCTCGCGGCTGCATCTTCTGGAAATCCTGAATGTCCGGAGTCCTCGGCTGGTACAGCTGTATTCTGCCCTTCTTTTGGTTGGGCAGTCACCTTCTCTACTGCCACCATGGCTAACTGATGCGCATTATCAATGTCCTGCCTCATATCCTCCGCCTGGCGTCGTTGAGTCTCCATCATCTGCTGCATGAAGGCAAAGAACTGCCCCATATCAACTGTCCCCTGAGGTGGTGGTAGGGGCATCCCCTGAACCCCTGGGGTTGTCCTCGGAAACCGGTGGAGGAGCACCCCCAAAAGTTGCAAACGGTCCCACCTGAGCTGGAATAAAAGGTGCTGTGGTCCCCGGGCCCTGCTGAGTCGGGCGAGAAGTAGTAGACCTCTCAGCGGTATCCTTTTGACCATAGCGCTGCGATCGTGTCTCCACCATCCTGAAGACAAATCAAAACAAGGAATCAATTACTGAGAAGGAAGCGATATAATCAAAGGAGGACAGTTTATTTCAAAAGAAGGCATTTAGCAGCAATAATTTGATAGGAGTTTTCCTAATGTGATTGAGTACCTTAACTTATGTCCTATATCCTACTGTAGGCTGTAACGATACTCTAATTCTAGTATCGCTACGAAATTGCACTAGTTACGACTGGACCTACATGGGCCACCACTAAAAATGTGTCACGATTGTACCCAGTATAAGGGCATAAGAAGTGGGTACGTCCAGCCTACGCCGCAGTATCGGCAGTAGAACGCTGTCCTAGGTCACAATATCTAGCAATAACCATACATGTACAATGATATACACTCTAAAAGGAAAACAATATAAATGTACAACTTAATCACAACATCTAAGATGGAATAAGGAGAAAAGATGTAAAGATATGATAAAAGAATAATCGCCAACCAGTAAAAATGAGAGTAAAATCTGAATATACAAACATCTGTCAATATCCAGAAACTGAAAGTACATGAATAAGACAACTAATGGAAACTAGTCTAGAACCTAATCTAGACAATAGGCAAGTCTTCAACAACTGTAGGATCCTCATGAGGGTCCAAGTCACCGGTGTCATCTAAGCCTGTTCTATAATACGTAGGACAGAACTCCTCCTCATCACCTGTAATATTTTTAACAGTCCAATCAGGACAGGAATGATCATAATACATCTCACGCAGTTCATATCTTGACAGAAAATATAAAGCATGTGATAGGCTAAGATATATGAAACTCTATAAGAAAAAAGCATGAAAGAAAGAGAGAAAACTGATAAACAAGTCTATCTATATTTAGAGTACAAGATAGACATGTGAACAGCTTGATTCACATGATTACACTAAAGAGTTTATACATGATTACACTACTTTAGAATTATGCACATGACTATTTCTACTCCTCCATGCCCCAATCTGTACACAAGAATCTAGACAGGTTAGTTATTATACATGATAGTTTATACATGAAGCTCATGAGATCATGAGAGTACTTAAGAGCACATGAGTATACATGAATAATAAGAGTCCACAAAATACATGATGTTCATAAAAAGCACATGACACGATGTATTTGATGCACCCGAGGGGGATAATATCTCATGTAAAGATCCATATAGTACTAATCCGTGATAATGTCGTGTCAGCATCAACTAAATTAAGCTATGACAAGAATATAATTCCTAACAAGTATGAAACGATCAGAGAATATACTCGCCTGATAAACTGGCTATCTGGTGAGAATATGAGTCTGAGCTAGAGTATCTGAGTCCTATTTAGAGCAACACAGGTCACAATATATCTAACATGGAATAAGAATAGTCTACAATGCATTCTAAATGATTCTTGGTTCTTCTAGGTCAAAGTCAACCCTTGGTCAACGATGGTCAAACCTGGTCAACCATAAGTCAACTAGGTCAACTAGGTCAAGTGCTAGCCCAATCAAGCATCACTAAGCCTAACCAAGCCTAGTCTAGCACTTACTGTCACCCTCGAAATCCGTGTTACATATTTTCGTATACGTGTACATATTTTGGGTCCGTATTTTTATTAGTCATGGTTAGCTAGTCATGATTTTATTTTTAGCATGTTGCATTGGCATGGTTATTTGGGCATTTTATTGGTTATGGCTTAGCTTGGTTCGGTTTAGCTTGGTTTGGTTTGCTTTTGGGTTTATCATGAACCAAAGAAAACCCCTACCTACTACCACCATCATCATTTAAAACCCAACCCCCTTTCTCTCTCCTCTTTACTCTTCATTTATTTCTTCATCTTCTTCCTCTTAACTTCTCCACCTACCAAGAGAAGCTTAGGCAAGTTCAACTTGCTTCATAGAGAAACTCTATTTTTGTTGTTCTATTGTCTTCATCGCGAGATTCTAAGATACTTTAGAACTTAGCATTTTTTATTTTGATAGATATTTTCTTGTAGATCTAAGTTTATATTATTTTTGGTTTTTTTGGATTTTGATCTATTAAACTTCATTATTTTTATATTTTGATTGTTCCATGTTGTAGAGAATTCAATTTTACCCAAAATAGACCTTTGAAAAGTTGAATTTTGACTTATTTTGAGGAAGTTATTGCCAAAAGCATTTTTGGCCATTTCTATGTTCATCTGTGCTGATTCTGGCAGGGACGACGCATAGTGCTGTATAGCCGGCGAGCACGTGTTAGCTCGTATTACACCTTTATTTACTGTCTGCCTACGAGCTATAACATGATTGACAGACCCTAGGGTTGATCATGTATGATTGAACTCTTGCTAGTCTTGACATTTTGTACGACTAGCTTCATGATCATCCAATATGTAATGTATGGGATGCCTTGCTATTATATATTTGGAGCTCTGACATCTTGTAACTATTATTGCTTGCTTGAGATTGAGACAATAGGCTTGTTCATGACCATAGGAGACTGTTGGCTTGTAGTTAAACCCTCATGTATCTAGACAGCCGTAACCGTATAGCGAGGTGGGTTGCACTTTAATATACGTAGCTGGCTATGTACGCCCCCGCTCTCCAGTATTATGGTTCTGGGGCGTTACATGGTTTTAGTGGTGGCCCATTCAGGTCTTGTAAATCAAGATATGTGAGGGTTTACCGAATAGATGTCTCAATCGGCACTCGCCCTCGATCTCTGCTCGTATCCTCTAAATCTTTGAACTCTTGACCTGGTCACATGCTTGCATCTTTGATCTATCATGGTCCTTCCTTATTGTTTCCTACGTCGTCTTCTTCAGCGGCATTGTCCCTGGACTTGCCGATCAGCAAGGCAGAGCACCTCCCGTGGACCAGCAGCAACCTGGTGATCAAGCCCAGCATTCCGGAGTAGCCTCCAGAGTTGTGCCTACCGGAGAAGAACCACCCGTTCAGCTCGTCCAGCCTACAGAGCCTGATGATGGCCCTTTGGTGGGTCTCATCAGGTCACTATTAGCCTCTCAGGATCGACGAGGAGATGCCTTGCACCAGGCGGTCGTAGACGACTTGACCAGAGGAGGTCATCAGGGTAATAGCGCGGCCAACAGCTTCAAGCATTTGAACCCTCCCTTCTTCGACGGTAGTGAAAATGCGATTGCTACAGATGCATGGCTTCAGGACACAGAGGTGATTCTAGAAGCAGCCAAGACTCCAGAGAACGAGAAGGTAGCCGTGGTGTGCCTGCAGTTATTGGATCTTGCCCACAGCTGGAGGGCGGCGCACGCCGTTAGATTAGTAGCCCCTATTGCCTGGACAGTATTTAGGAAAAGATTCCAGACCAAGTACTTCGATGCTATAGCTCGGTACGATCTACAGACGAGGTTCACCAATCTAAAGCAGATGGACAGGACTGTCGATGGATATGCAGCCGAGTTCTCCCGGCTTAGTTGGTTTGCTCCCACCTTAGTGGTGATCGAGTTCGATAGAGTCCAGCGGTTCCAGCAGGGGCTCCACCTAGAGATTTTATTAGCGGTGGAGCAGTTTGAGCATCAGACTTTTGATGCAGTGTTGAGAGCAGCCCGGAGGCATGAGTATAGCTCCCAGAGGATCGTGGATAGGACCGAAGGTCGAAAGCGATCTCACGGCCAGATGAATCAGTCATCAGCACCAGCCCCGACAACCAGGGCTTTGACCATTAGAGCTCCGAGGCGGGCAGCCTCAGTAACGTCGGTTCAGTATTCCATCCTGACGCACCCTCAGCAGCAGAAGCAGAAGCAGTCTTCCGCAGTGGGATGTTCACACTGCGGGAAGCCAGGGCATGTGGTATCAGAGTGTCGTAGAGCACAAGGTTTGTGCTTGGTTTGTGGTGCCCCAGACCACAGGGTTGGGAACTGCCCGAACAGGGGGAGTTCATCGGCCTTCTCTAGTCCTTCAGTTAGAGGACCAGCACCAGTCCAGTAGCTGCAGTACCCGTTCCCGAGGCCAT
Organism: Iris pallida; assembly: GCA_029216955.1. Lineage (NCBI taxonomy): Eukaryota > Viridiplantae > Streptophyta > Magnoliopsida > Asparagales > Iridaceae > Iris > Iris pallida. The sequence continues at coordinate 20,386,525 of JANAVB010026999.1, read as the reverse complement.
TGCCAACGCAGGCCCAGGCATTCCAGCAGCAGAGATCGCAGCAGTATGCCCAAGCCCAAGCGATGATCCAGAGCTGGCAGAGGAATTTTCAGCAGAGGGGACCCGCACCCAGAGGACATGGTCAAGTGTTGGCCTTGACCATGGAAGAAGAAGGATTAGCACAAGGAGATGTAGTGGCAGGTACTATTCTCGTCAACACCTTTCCAGCTTCAGTATTAATTGACTCTGGTGCATCGCATTCATTTATGTCTGCACGATTTGCGACACGGGTAGGACCGGAGCCCGAGTCATTATCATTAAGGCTCAATATACTTACTGGTAACTTGTGGGAGTAGATAGATTGTTTCCTCGTGTCGGATCGTAGTTAGCGGTAGAGAATTCTCCGCTATATTGATAGAGTTTTCGATGGCCGATTATGACACGGTCTTAGGGATGGATTGGTTGAGGGACCAGTATGCTAGGATAGACTGCCACATTGGCAGGGTTATTTTTAGCATTTCAGGCGAGTCGGAGTTTTCCTTCTCCCGATGCGAAGTTGAACCTTCTCCTCCAGTGTTGCGGATGGCAGTAGCAGTAGTACAGTTACCTCGGATAGTCGAAGAGTTTCCAGATTTTTCCCAGAAGAGCTTCCAGGGATGTCGCCAGAGTAAGAGATCGAGTTTACCATCGACTTGATTCCTGGGACAGCCCCAGTGTCAGAGAGAGTCTACAGGATGGCGCCATCAGAGCTAGAGATATTGTACAAGATGATTGAAGAACTCAGAACCAAGGGATTCATTCATGCTAGTGGATCGCCTTGGGGAGCCCCGATGCTTGTTATGAAAAAGAAGGATGGTACGTCCAGATTATGTGTAGATTATCGTACCTTGAACTCACTGACAATCAAGAACAGATACCCTCTCCCGACGATAGATGACTTGTTTGATCAACTCAAGGGGGAAGCAGTATTCTCGAAGATCGACTTGCGGTCAGGATACCATCATATCAGAGTCAGAGAGCAGGACATCCCGAAGACAGCTTTTAGATCGAGATATGGGCATTAGGAGTTCCTTGTGATGCCATTTGGAGCAACCAAGGCACCGGCAGTATTCATGGACCTCATGAATCGTATCTTTATGCCTTATTTGGATCAGTTCGTGATTGTGTTCCTAGACGACATCCTAGTCTACAGCAAGAGTGAGGCGGAGCATGAGCAGCATCTCCGTGTGGTTCTTCAGATTTTCAGAGAGCACCAATTGTATGCCAAGTTCAGTAAATGTGAGTTCTGGCTCGATCGCATTTCGCACTTGGGTCATATCATCACCCGAGGAGGAGTTGAAATGGATTCCCAGAAGATCGTGGCTATTAAAACGTGGTCGGTACCTAGCACAGTGGCAAAAATTTGTAGTTTTCTTGGCTTGGTCGGTTACTACCGGCGATTTGTTTCAGACTTTGCTCGAATTTTAGCGCCATTGACCCAGTTGACCCGCAAGGATATGCAGTTTGCTTGGACAGCAGAGTGTCAGGATTCTTTTGAGAGGTTGAAGCGAGGCTTGATGACGGTTCCTATTCTTACGCTTCCAGATGGAATCGGAGGATTCTCAGTGTATTGTGATGCTTCGGACAGATGTTTAGGATGTGTTCTGATGCAGCATGGGAAGGTAATACCATATGCATCACGACAACTTTGTGATCATGAGAGGAATTATCCAACCCATGACTTGGAGCTGGCAGCAGTAGTGTTTGCACTTAAGCTTTGGAGGCACTTAAGCTTTGAAGTATGTGTTCACCCAGAAGGATCTCAACATGCGTCAGAGGAGATGGCTAGAGCTGCTTGTGGATTATGACATCAACTTGCATTATCATCCTGGGAAGGCCAACGTTGTTGCAGATGCATTGAGCAGGAGAGCTGGAGTTTATTTTCGTACAACGCAGCCGGAGTTATTAGCCGATCTTCAGAAGATGGGAATATAAGTCGTCTTTCCTACCAATGTGGCATTGATGGCCAACATGCAGGTTCAGTCCAGCATAGTCGAGAGGATCCAGATGGCGCAGTCGGCAGATTCCAAGCTTCAGCGGCTCAGAGCAGAGTGTTAGGCGGGACAAAGACCAGAGTTATGCATTCATGAAGACGGTACACTTCGACATGGTAAGCGTCTTTGTGTACCCAGTGGAGATATCATACAGAAGATCATGGCAGAGGTCCACAGTTTGCAGTATTCCATTCATCCCGGTGGCACGAAGATGTACCGAGATATCCGCCAGCACTTTTGGTGGAATGGCATGAAGAAGGAGATATCCCGGTTTGTCTCTCGTTGTTTAGTCTGCCAACAAGTTAAGGCTGAACATCAGAGACCAGCTGGACTACTTCAACCATTGCCGATTCCAGAGTAGAAATAGGAGCACATAACGATGGATTTCGTGACTGGATTACCTAGATCCCTGGCAGGCAGGGAAGCTATTTGGGTTATTGTGGATAGGCTCATGAAGGTAGCTCATTTTCTCTCGTTCATAGTTGGTCAGTCGACGGCTCAGCTAGCGGAGATGTATCTCCGGCAGATTGTCAGATTGCACGGTGTACTAGTCAGTATCACCTCGTATAGAGATTCCAGATTTACGTCGCACTTTTGGCGTAGCCTGCAAGAGAGTTTGGGGACTCGCCTCCAGTTCAGTTCAGCTTATCATCCGCAGATAGATGGTCAATCAGAGCATACCATTCAAACTCTTGAAGATATGTTGCGATCATGCACACTCGACTTTGGTGGTTCGTGGGAGGATCACCTGCACCTGGTGGAATTCTCGTACAACAACAGTTTTCAAGCTAGAATCCATATGGCACCGTTCGAGGCACTGTATGGCAGGAAGTGCAGGTCCCCGCTAGCATGGGACGACATCGGGGAGAGGCAGATGCTCGGTCCAGAAATGATTACCCAGACTGTCGAAGTAATCAAATGAGTCAGAGATCATCTTCGAGTTGCACAAGATCGTCAGCGCCATTGGGCCGATTCTCATCGGCGTCCCGTGGAATTTTCTGTCGGAGACCACATATTCCTTAGGATCTCGCCTACCCGTGGCATCATTCCTTTTGGCGTACGGGGAAAGCTTAGTCCTAGGTATATAGGGCCATTTGACATTCTGGAGCGAGCAGGAGATGTATCCTATCGTCTCGCTCTTCCACCATCGCGACGTGAGGTGCATGACGTATTCCATTTCCACCTCCACCAAAGCGAATAGTACCACTCGTCGGAGATATCCTCAGGAACACCAGATCTCCAACCTAGCACAAACATGGTCTCAAGCTAAACTAAAACAATCACATGATCAAACAAAAATCACAAAACAAACAAAATCCTAATCCTAAGTCTAAGTTGTACCTCAAACTGTAAAGGTCTTCGGTGGCTATCGGTCCAATGCCGCTGTCTGTCATGCGCCACGCGAAGTTGATCCCTGATGAGCTTTACCTTCTCGGCTGCGTCAACAACCATCTCAGGTCCCAATAAAGCTCGCTCTCCAACGTCATCCTAAAACAAGGGTGTACGACATCTACGCCCGTACAGTGCCTCGAATGGTGACATCCCAATGCTGGCCTGAAAACCGTTGTTGTATGCAAACTCCACTAAATGCAAATAATCCTCCCAGGAGGCTCTAAAATCCAAAACACAAGTTCGCAGCATGTCCTTGAGTGTCTGAATATTCCTCTCTGACTGTCCGTCCGTCTGAGGGTGGTATGCAGTACTGAACTTAAGATAAGTGTCCAAACTAGTCTGCAGACTTCGCCAAAAATGGGAAGTAAAGTGACTATCCCGATCCGAGACAATGCTCACTGGAACTTCGTGTATCCTGACAATCTGCCGCGTATACATCTCTGCTAGTGTCTCCGTCGACGTACCCTCTTTAAATGGCAAAAAGTGGGCTGATTTGGTCAACCTGTCTACGATGACCCAAATCGCGTCTTTCCCTTCTAGTGTACGTAGCAATCCAGAATCAAAGTCCATCATGATGTGCTCCCACTTCCACTCCGGAATGGGCAATGGCTGTAACAGTCCTCCTGGCCTCTGCCTCTATGCCTTAACCTGTTGACAGACTAAACACTTGGCTACGAAGCAAGCTACCTCCCACTTCATCCCATACCACCATACATGTTCCTTCAGATCCCTATTCATCTTGTTGGCACCTGAATACATAGAGTACTGAGAGCGATGGGTCTCCTGCATAAACTGCTCTCGAAGCTCTCCGCTAGGTACACACAGTCTTTAACCGTGCCTCAATGCGCCATCCTCTGCAAGAATAAACTCATCATCCACTAATCTTGCTCAAACCTGCTTTCGGATACACCACAGAGTAATATGCTCGAACTGAGTCGACTTGATCCTCTCCATCAGGTTCGACTGAATCTGAAGGCCCCACATCTGTATCTGAACTCCTAGCACAATTACCTCGATCCCCAGGCTCTCTAAATCTTCTAACAAGTGACGATCCATCGTCAAACACATAGCTAACGGATACCTACTCAAGGCATCGGCAACCACGTTGGCCTTCCTTGGGTGATAATGAAAAGAAATGTCGAAGTCCTTCATCAACTCCAACCATCTGTGCTGCCTCATGTTGACCTCTTTCTGTGTAAACATATACTTCAAGCTTTTGTGGTCTGTGAAGATCTCCACACGTTCTCCGTATAGATAGTACTTTCACAACTTAATAGCAAAGATAACTGCCACCAACTCCAATTCATGGGTAGGGTATTTCTTTTCATGCGGACGTAATTGCCTGGATGCATAGGCAATCACCTTCCTATGCTGCTGCAAGACACAACCCAGACACTTCCTTGAGGCGTCACTGTAGATAGTGAAGCCGCCCTGATCCTGATGGGAATGTCAAAATCGGGGCTATCGTCAGTCACTTCTTCAACTCATCTAAAGCAATCTGACATTCCTCTGACCAGATAAACTTTGTATCCTTCCGGGGCAGCCTAGTCAATGCCTCTGTAATCCGGAAGAAATCCTGAACAAACCTCCTGTAGTAGCCTACTAATCCCAGAAAGCTCCTAATCTCCGCAACTGAACTCGGTGCTGTCCATGCCTCAACTGCTCTGATCTTCTTCGGGTCTACCGATATCCCCTCTCCTATCACAACATGACCTAGGAAATCAACTTGATCTAAAAAGAACTCACACTTCGAAAGCTTATCGTAAAGCTGCTCCTTCCTGAGAGTCTCCAGAACTACTCTCAAATGCTCCTTATGCTCCTCTGGGGTCTTCGAATATACCAAGATGTCGTCTATGAACACCACCTCGAACCTTTTTAAGTACTGGTGGAACACCTTGTTCATGAAGTTCATGAATACCGTCGGGGCATTAGTTAACCCAAACGGCATCACCATGAACTCAAACTGGCCATACCGTATCCTGAATGCCGTCTTAAGAATGTCCTTCTTCTTCACCTTCACTTGATGGTAACCCGACCTCAGATCAACCTTGGAGAATACCTTCGCTCCGCTCAACTGATCGAACAGATCATTGATCCTCGGCAATGGGTACTTGTTCTTGATCGAAAGGTTATTGAGAGCCCTGTAGTCGATACACATCCGTACCGACCCATCCTTCTTCGGCACAAAGAGTACTGGTGTACCCCATGGTGAAGAACTCGATCGGATGAAGACTTTGTCCTGCAACTCATCCACCTGCTTCTTCAACTCTACTAGCTCATTGTTTTTTACTCTATAGACATGCTGAGATATCGGCTCTACGTCGGGCACCAAATCTATATAGAACTCCAAATCTCTGTCCGAAGGTAACCCTGGCACCTCCTCCAAAAATAAATCCATGAACTCAGCTATCAATGGATGTGGCACGCTCTGCTCCTCTACTGAAGCTCCGTAGAAGACTCCGCTGCTCTGGTCCGTCTTTCGTCTGGTGAACTCGAACTCTGGCTCTCCTGGCACTCTGAAGATGTCACGACCCGCACCCAGTGAAAGGGCACGAGAAGTGAATACGCCCAGCCTACGCCGCAGTGTCGGCGGTAGAACGTTGTTCTGAGTCACAATATCTAACACAGTCTAGAATAAGCTCCGAATGGAGAGTAAAATAGTAAGTACTCAATCACGACACTAAGATGGAATAGAATAGATTAGAAAATCACAAGAGAGTCACAACATAAATAAAAGTCTAGGTATAAACCACCAAAATAAAACTCAAGTACAACTCATAAAGTCTTCAATAGAAGGACAATAAAAATACTAAGTCTCAGCTAGACTATGGGTAAGTCCTCAGCGACTGCTGGATCCTCCTGAGGGTCCACGTCACCGGTGTCATCTAAGCCAATACCATAATAGGTAGGACAGTACTCCTCATCAATACCTATAAAATTTTCAACATGCCCAGTCAGGACGGAACTAGCACATATCTCTCACAACAGTTCATAGCAGGAATGGACATATAAAGCAAGCTATAGAAAACTATACATGAATCGCTGTAAAGAAAGTCAACAAGAGAGAGAGACTATAAAATGAGATATAATATGATAAATAGAGAAATATAACCTTCTACGTGATTTAGAGCATGAATTGGTTATGTAAACGGTTTGTGTTGCACATGGATACAGCTATGGAGTGCACATGGATACCTACTGGGGATAATGATCACATAACCAACTACACTCTCCCTGCCCCCGATCAATACACAAGGATCAATGCATGTTATGTTATTGCACATGGATAACAACTACTGTATACATGGAGCTCATATGGTCATGAGTGTACATGAATAACATATGAGTGCACATGGATAAATATGAATACATGGAGTACATGATGGCCATGATAAAGTACATGAACATGACATACTCGATGTATCCGAGGGGATAACATCGCATGAAAAGATCCATAGGGTACTAATCCGTGTGAACGTCGTGTCAGCATCAAGTATACTAGTCTATAACAAGAGAACATATCCAAAGAAGTATGAAAAGATCAGAGAATGTACTCGCCTAGCAAATCGAACTGCTGATGATGAGGTGTAGCTAAACTGGGGCAATGTAAACCTATTTAAAGTACACACATGTCACAACTAAGTCCAGAACATCAAAAGAAATAGCTACAATGCAAGACTACATGCTTCTAGGTCTATTTTGGTCAAAGTCAACCCTCGGTCAACTCTGGTCAAATCTGGTCAACCCTGGGTTAACTAGTCCGTCTACTAATTTCTAGGTCATACACAAAATTCTAGGTCATTTGGAGTTCGTTTGAGTTGAATTGGATCAAGTTTGACTCAAAGTTGACTTTTGTCAATTTGGTCAACTTGTCGGCCAATTCGACTAAACTAGGCTCAAAATGACAAACCAAATCTGTCCTAGGACACCTATAGCAATCTACTCTAAGAGAAATTCCAAGCATAATATCTACATACATATAGGTATATACACACACATGTGTATATACAATACAAACAAAACCTAAATCGAACAAATGGTGGTGTGTGTGTGTGTCCTAGAGCTTACTGAAATGGGATAAATCTGAGATTAAAAATAGTAAAATACAACCGTAGTATACCACAATTTAATATATATATATATATATATATATATATATATATATATATATATATATATATATATATATATATATATATATATATATATACACACACAAATGCTCAAAATGGAAAGATACGCAATGGTGCGATATAATATAAAGAGTCTAAAATCTGGAATAATATCTCCCTCGACACATTCTCAATATGTATGCATTAGGAATGGGTTTCAACAGGATTTTATACATATATAATTAAACATATATACATAGCTATATAGAAAGCATATATATACTAATAATTGATGGAAAATTATGAAACAAAGCCAAAAGTTGGTTCCCACATATCCGAAACCTCATATAAGTCCTGTAAACTCAGATTTTAGAAGCTAAGAAGGTAGAAATCAAAATATCATATTTAACTCAAAAATCAAAATCAAGAAAACTCATCCAATTCACACAACGACCCAAAATGCAAAATACATCAAACGAACTCGCGAAACTCGGCATACACGTTGGTCTCGACCCACGTGATGCGTTCGTATACTCTCGGGTTCGAAATCGTGCCCGTGTCGTGTCCACAGAACGCGTATCGGAATTTCCCGATACCGCGTGATACGCGTGCGTTATAGCTCGTTTGAGCGACGCACACGCAACGAAACACCCCGTGCTTGTGCACGTAGCTAGGGGGTCCTGGGGTAGGTCTAGGACACGGCAACATGGCGACATGCTGTGCCGAAGCGACGCACGCAGCCCTCGCACCCGCGCGGCCTGCTGCGCAGCGCGAGCGCCCGCGCGCCCTCGTGCGCGTGTTTCCGGCCTCGGTGCTCCCTCGTCGGGCCACATCGCGACTCGGGGTTCGTCCTACGGGTCGTCTAGGTCTAGGTCGACATGTTCTGGGGTCCTGGAATGGGTCTTCGCTGCGTCGTGTGCGCGCACGAAGTCCGTCTCCGCGACAAAAACGACAGACTGAATGCAAAATGGCTGAGCAGTGCACGCGCGATTTCTCCACGCTCGCTCAATAAAAAGTCATGAAATTTTATGAGCATAAGGGCAGAGTTTGATCCCATGTGCTCACTAATTTTCACACAAAAATATGCTCTATGCATCGAGCAAACACACGCGGACAGCAGGGCACGCACGGCCTCGTGCACGGGATCCGTGCACGTGCGTCCGTTGCCCGAAATGCCGCTAAAACGATGTCAAACACAAATCCGTCTTCACAAAAGTTTATAAAAATAATATTATCTAAACATCCATGAAGTCAGAATCGAAAAACAACAACTTTCTATCCTAAGCGGCATTTCGTCGAACACGTGCCATAAGGGACCGACACGTGTCCGATACCTCCATCAAACGGACTCAAAATCTCACCAAAATTTGTGGGCAAGACTAGGGCACCTATATGGATGCAAAAATGAAAGAAAAACTAGATTTGCAATGGTAGATTAGGGTTTACCTATTGAGTGTCAAAACTCAATGAACGGGTCTCCTCGGTTGTCGTGTCGGCCGATTTCCCTCCAACAAAAACCTCCGTCTCCACTCTAGAAGTACTACAGCAGATCCTCCTCTCCTCGATGAGCGTAACGGAGTTCGTTTGGGAAGAAACGGACTCCGGATGAAGGAATTATGAGTTTTTGAGAGGTGGATCTTTTAGGGTTTCTTTGGGGAGGCTCAAAACTTTACAAATGAATGCAAAGGGGAGGGGGTGCTGCTGTGTTGGGCGGCCAAGGGGGTCTCCTAGGGTTAGGGTTTCACTTGGGCCAACTCCTTCTCAAGTGAAAATGGGCCCAAGTCAAAAGGTTAAAAGCTAGCATGCAAAAAGGCTGAATTAAATCAATTAAAGCCTTAAAATAATCTAATGCATAAAATAAATTCTAAAAATAAAATAATAATTCTAAGGTATGGTCAAGCTCCTATACAATGTCCACTAAGGTTAAACCAGTTGCTAGCACAACACAAGTCAAAATATCTAGAAAATCACAAAATGGCCAAATGGCTAAAATGACCAAAATCATCTAAACTACTCCAAAAATAGAGATTAAATCTAAATAAATTTTCAAAACAAAATGTGAATTTAATTACATTATTAGGCTTCTAATGAAGGTTGACTAAGGTCAAACTACTTATACTACCAAGTCACCAGTCTGCAACCAATCAAATCACACTGCAATCAATCTAATTAATAAATAGATAAAAATTCAAATAAAAATCATAAAAAATCAAAAAATCAAAATTACTAAAATACCCTTGAAATTGAAAAGTAAGTGTCACAGAAGAGAACTCTACCACTGCGACAATCTATACTGGCATGGTGCCTGCTCAACTAATCCATACCGAGTACAATATCGTAGTTCGGTAATGGCATTACGAGCATACTCATATTCAGTTCTTGGCCTCCCAAAACTACTCTTCGATCCTTGCAAACATCACGGACGAGGATGATACCACCCCCAGTCGTGATCGTATAAGTCCTAGGCAATGGTTCAGAAGAAAGCTGGTGTTTAACAGTAAAAGATACAGACACAAAACTATGGGAAGCCCCCGAATCAAATAAATAGAATGCAGGAAAGGAGTCGAGAAGAACAGAACCTACTATCAGATCTTCCACTGCCTCTGCATCCTCGGGTGACATGGCGAAGGCTCGCACCTGCTGACCTCCTCTGGTCTGCTGCTGGTTCTGGGTAAACTTCTGCTGCTGGGTCGGCAATGGCCCCTTCTGTCGTCCTGCTGGAGCCTTGGCGCCTACTTCCTGTGTTATATGTCCCAAAGACATGGGACAATCCCTCAGCCAGTGCTCCGCTGAACCACAAGGAGGTGCTTGTCTAGCCCCTTTTTGTACTCGTTCCTCACATGTCCTGGCTTCTTACAGAAAGTGCAACTGCTGACTTGCTGCTGTCTAGGCGCCCGCAATATCTGCTTCTGCTGAAAAGGTGCACAACCCTGACGCTGGAACTGCTACTGCTGGAACGGCTTCTGCTGCTGCTGCTGCTGATAATGAGGCCTCTTGGCCTGGCCTCCACTGCTGCTGGCTACAAATGAATCACGACATCACTTCAGTTTCAGTTCGAGGTCGTCCTCTGCTGCCATAGCTCCCATCAAAATCTCCTTGGAAGTATCATTTATGTTGCTCTTGGTCAAGGACTTGACTTCCTTAATCAAGACCTTCCTGGATCTCCTAGCCTTCGCTGTCTCGCTCAGGCCCTCCATAAATCTGCCCAAACGGCAGAACTCTCCAGCGTACTCCTCTACTGTCTGGTTCCCCTGGACCAAATTTTCGAATTGCGTCTCCAAGGTGCCAAGTGCTGTATCGGGGAAGAACTTCTCCATGAAAAGCTTCTTGAAAGCCTCCCAAGTCTGCCCCTGCGTACCAACCTTAGGGTCGGTCTGGTACCATGTGCGGGCAAGGTCCTGCATCTGGCTGCCAGCTACTTCTATCTGAAGCCTAGCTGGTATCTCCGCGAGATGGAAGATCTCCTCTATATGCTCGATCCAGTCCTCGGCATATAGGATACCCTCAGTACCCTTGAAGTCTCGCGGCCGCATCTTCTGGAAATCCTGAATGTCTGGAGTCCTCGGCTAGTACGGCTGTATCTGTCCTTCTTGTGGTTGGGCAGTCACCTTCTCTACTGCCACCATGGCTAACTGATGCACATTGTCAATGCCCTGCCTCATATCCTCCGCCTGGCGTCGCTGAGTCTCCATCATCTGCTGCATGAAGGCAAAGAACTGCCCCATATCAACTGTCCCCTGAGGTAGTGGTAGGGGCATCCCCTGAACCCCTGGGGTTGTCCTCGGAACCGGTGGAGGAGCACCCCCAAAAGTTGCAAACGGTCCCACCTGAGCTGGAATAAAAGGTGCTGTGGTCCCCGGGCCCTGCTGAGTCGGGCGAGAAGTAGTAGACCTCTCAGCGGTATCCTTTTGACCATAGCGCTGCGATCGTGTCTCCACCATCCTGAAGACAAATCAAAACAAGGAATCAATTACTGAGAAGGAAGCGATATAATCAAAGGAGGACAGTTTATTTCAAAAGAAGGCATTTAGCAGCAATAATTTGATAGGAGTTTTTCTAATGTGATTGAGTACCTTAACTTATGTCCTATATCCTACTGTAGGCTGTAACGATACTCTAATTCTAGTATCGCTACGAAATTGCACTAGTTACGACTGGACCTACATGGGCCACCACTAAAAATGTGTCACGATTGTACCCAGTATAAGGGCATAAGAAGTGGGTACGTCCAGCCTACGCCGCAGTATCGGCAGTAGAACGCTGTCCTAGGTCACAATATCTAGCAATAACCATACATGTACAATGATATACACTCTAAAAGGAAAACAATATAAAGGTACAACTTAATCACAACATCTAAGATGGAATAAGGAGAAAAGATGTAAAGATATGATAAAAGAATAATCGCCAACCAGTAAAAATGAGAGTAAAATCTGAATATACAAACATCTGTCAATATCCAGAAACTAAAAGTACATGAATAAGACAACTAATAGAAACTAGTCTAGAACCTAATCTAGACAATAGGCAAGTCTTCAACAACTGTAGGATCCTCATAAGGGTCCAAGTCACCGGTGTCATCTAAGCCTGTTCTATAATACGTAGGACAGAACTCCTCCTCATCACCTGTAATATTTTTAACAGTCCAATCAGGACAGGAATGATCATAATACATCTCACGCAGTTCATATCTTGACAGAAAATATAAAGCATGTGATAGGCTAAGATATATGAAACTCTATAAGAAAAAAGCATGAAAGAAAGAGAGAAAACTGATAAACAAGTCTATCTATATTTAGAGTACAAGATAGACATGTGAACAGCTTGATTCACATGATTACACTAAAGAGTTTATACATGATTACACTACTTTAGAATTATGCACATGACTATTTCTACTCCTCCATGCCCCAATCTGTACACAAGAATCTAGACAGGTTAGTTATTATACATGATAGTTTATACATGAAGCTCATGAGATCATGAGAGTACTTAAGAGCACATGAGTATACATGAATAATAAGAGTCCACAAAATACATGATGTTCATAAAAAGCACATGACACGATGTATTTGATGCACCCGAGGGGGATAATATCTCATGTAAAGATCCATATAGTACTAATCCGTGATAATGTCGTGTCAGCATCAACTAAATTAAGCTATGACAAGAATATAATTCCTAACAAGTATGAAACGATCAGAGAATATACTCGCCTGATAAACTGGCTATCTGGTGAGAATATGAGTCTGAGCTAGAGTATCTGAGTCCTATTTAGAGCAACACAGGTCACAATATATCTAACATGGAATAAGAATAGTCTACAATGCATTCTAAATGATTCTTGGTTCTTCTAGGTCAAAGTCAACCCTTGGTCAACGATGGTCAAACCTGGTCAACCATAAGTCAACTAGGTCAACTAGGTCAAGTGCTAGCCCAATCAAGCTTGCATCACTAAGCCTAACCAAGCCTAGTCTAGCACTTACTGTCACCCTCGAAATCCGTGTTACATATTTTCGTATACGTATATATATTTTGGGTCCGTATTTTTATTAGTCATGGTTAGCTAGTCATGATTTTATTTTTAGCATGTTGCATTGGCATGGTTATTTGGGCATTTTATTGGTTATGGCTTAGCTTGGTTCGGTTTAGCTTGGTTTGGTTTGCTTTTGGGTTTATCATGAACCAAAGAAAACCCCTACCTACTACCACCATCATCATTTAAAATCCAACCCCCTTTCTCTCTCCTCTTTACTCTTCATTTATTTCTTCATTTTCTTCCTCTTAACTTCTCCACCTACCAAGAGAAGCTTAGGCAAGTTCAACTTGCTTCATAGAGAAACTCTATTTTTGTTGTTCTATTGTCTTCCTTGCGAGATTCAAAGATACTTTAGAACTTAGCATTTTTTATTTTGATAGATATTTTCTTGTAGATCTAAGTTTATATTATTTTTGTTTTTTTTGGATTTTGATCTATTAAACTTCATTATTTTCATATTTTGATTGTTCCATGTTGTAGAAAATTTGATTTTACCTAAAATAGACCTTTGAAAAGTTGGATTTCGACTTATTTTGAGGAAGTTATGGCCAAAAGCATTTTTGGCCATTTCTATGTTCATCTGTGCTGATTCTGGCAGGGACGACGCATAGTGCTGTATAGTATCCGAACCGCATATGCGAATGCCGCATAGTACTGCATAGTGTCCGAGCCGCATATGAGGGTACTACATATTGCCCCATAGTGCTACATAGTATCCAAGCCGCATATGGGAGTGCCGCATAGTGTTGTATAGTGTCCGAGTCGCATAATGGTGCTGTATAGTGCCGTATAGTGCTGCATAGTATCCAAGCCGTATATGAGAGTGCTGCATAGTACCGCATAGTGTCCGAGCCGCATATGGGAGTGCTACATAGTGTCGTATAGTGTCCGAGCTGCATATGGGAGTGCTGCATAGTGCTGCATAGTGTCTGAGCCGCATATGGGAGTGTTGTATAGTGTCACATAGTGTCGCATAGTATCCGATCCGCATATGGGAGTGTCGTATAGTGTCCGAACCGCATATGGGAGTGCTGCATAGTACCACATAGTGTCTGAGCCGTATATAGGAGTACTGCATAGTGCCATATAGTGTCCGAGCTGCATATGGGAGTGCTGCATAGTGCCACATAGTGTCCGAGCCGCATATGGGAGTGTTGCATAGTGCCGTATAGTGTCGCATAGTGTCCGAGCCGCACATGGGAGTGCTGCATAGTGTCGTATAGTATCGCATAGTGTCCGAGCCGCATATGGGAGTGCAGTATAGTGCCGCATAGTGTCCGAGCCGCATATGGGAGTGCTGTATAGTGCTGAATAGTGCCGCATAGTGGCTATTTTGGCTATTTTATGTCCTATTTGGCCAATTTGTGGCCAGAATTTCTTCCAACTCCCAACATGAAAATGGTAGATCTTTTTCTTGGCTTCAAGAGCATGTTATTAGCTATTTTATGCAAGTTTTCTCATTTATTATAATATAAGGATAGAACATGATAGTGGTCCATCGTGGCGCACACTTGACAAGTAAACATGACATGTAATCTGGAACGTCATTGAGACAGCTATCTCGACATGCTAGTAATCATCCTCTTGATACCGTGGACGATTGTGCTTGTACAAATAAACCAGTCTTGTCTTGCATCATGTCTAGGACAGGGACCCCTGAATACCACGGTCAGGGGTACCTACTGAATTCAACTAAGGATAATAACTAGAATAATCCAGTAGTCATAAAGAGATTTTCCATCTACAGGCAATCCCATTATCTGGGCGCTCAAGGGGACTTGTAGCCTAGTGACGAGTAGGGCACATTTCCAGCACACAGTCACGTGTTGCATTCTTCATAAACGGACATTCGACCTGGATAACCGGATGGTCTGCTGGGCTTGTGGCTGTTGGAATAATCTTATTGCATCTTGCTAGTAACTAGGCCTGTGATAACACCTAGTTAGTTAAAAGTATCAAGCCGTACTCTTGATTGGCCGTGATTGATTGGATGGAGTTTATTCCAGTTTAGTCTTATCCTGATCCTGGGCAAGATTGTGATATGACATGATTATTGATGCTTGCCTTAACAATAACGATCGGGGGTCCGGTTCTGTTCAGGCGACGGGTTACAACCCCGGTCCTTGTTTGGTTTAAGGGTTGTAACCTGGCCCCCGGAGCAGTTCTGTGTTCTCTCTACGTTTATTGTCTTATTTCAACCCCATGTCATGTTCGTCATGTTTTACCTTACCTTAATATCATGATTATTTATACTGGCCTTAGCAATAAAGATCAGGGGTCCAGTTCTGTTCAGGCGAAGGGTTACAACCCCGGTCCTTGTTTAGTTTAAGGGTTGTAACCTGGCTCCCGGAGCAGTTCTGTGTCCTCTCTTCATTTATTGTCTTCACTGTACCAATAGTATTTGAGACGGGTTTCTATTCAGGTGAAGGGCTGCAACCCCGGTCCTAGTTTGGTTTAAGGGTGGTGACCTAGCTACTTGAATGGTTTCATCGTACTCAGTTTACTGTTGTTATCTCTATTGTTATCAGTTCTTTATTTATTATTTATCTTTAATATTCTATTGTGATATGCTAGTTTTAGTTCCTAAGTGAAGCCTCCTTTGTGGCACTTGCTCTTTCTGGAGTCAGACCCAGCTGGTTTTGTATGGCCAGATATCGGAGCAGCACCAGAGGATCCACCTGTCTTCCAACCAGATGGTGACCACCAGGCGTAACCCTGGCAACGAGTGGGTTTCTTTTTGTCCTCCCACTTTATTGTAAAAATTATTCTTTTGAAGCGTTTACCCGGCGAGCACGTGTTAGCTCGTATTGCACCTTTATTTACTGTCTGCCTACGGGCTGTAACATGATTGACAGACCCTAGGGTTGATCATGTATGATTGAACTCTTGCTAGTCTTGACATTTTGTACGACTAGCTTCATGATCATCCAATATGTAATGTATGGGATACCTTGCTATTATATATTTGGAGCTCTGACATCTTGTAACTATTATTGCTTGCTTGAGATTGAGACAATAGGCTTGTTCATGACCATAGGAGACTGTTGGCTTGTAGTTAAACCCTCATGTATCTAGACAGCCATAACCGTATAGCGAGGTGGATTGCACTTCAATATACGTAGCTGGCTATGTACGCCCCCGCTCTCCAGTATTCTGGTTCTGGGGCGTTACATGGTTTTAGTGGTGGCCCATTCAGGTCTTGTAAATCAAGATATGTGAGGGTTTACCGAATAGATGTCTCAATCGGCACTCGCCCTCGATCTCTGCTCGTATCCTCTAAATCTCTGAACTCTTGACCTGGTCACATGCTTGCATCTTTGATCTATCATGGTCCTTCCTTATTGTTTCCTACGTCGTCTTTTTCAGCGGCATTGTCCCTGGACCTGCCGATCAGCAAGGCGGAGCACCTCCCGTGGACCAGCAGCAACCTGGTGATCAAGCCCAACATTCCGAAGTAGCCTCCAGAGTTGTGCCTACCGGAGGAGAACCACCCGTTCAGCTCATCTAGCCTACAGAGCCTGATGATGGCACTTTGGTGTGTCTCATCAGGTCACTATTAGCCTCTCAGGATCGACGAGGAGATGCCTTGCACCAGGCGGTCGTAGACGATTTGACCAGAGGAGGTCATCAGGGTAATAGCGCGGCCAACAGCTTCAAGCGTTTGAACCCTCCCTTCTTTGACGGTAGTGAAGATGCGATTGCTGCAGATGCATGGCTTCAGGACACAGAGGTGATTCTAGAAGCAGCCAAGACTCCAGAGAACGAGAAGGTGGCCGTGGTGTGCCTGCAGTTATTGGATCTTGCCCACAGCTGGAGGGCGGCTCAGGCCGTTAGATTAGTAGCCCCTATTGCCTGGACAGTATTCAGGGAAAGATTCCAGACCAAGTACTTCGATGCTATAGCTCGGTACGATCTACAGACGAGGTTCACCAATCTAAAGCAGATGGGCAGGACGGTCGATGGATATGCAGTCGAGTTCTCCCGGCTTAGTCGGTTTGCTCCCACCTTGGTGGCGATCGAGTTCGATAGAGTCCAGCGGTTCCAGCAGGGGTTCCACCTAGAGATTTTATTAGCGGTGGAGCAGTTTGAGCATCAGACTTTTGATGAAGTGTTGAGAGCAGCCCGGAGGCATGAGTATACCTCCCAGAGGATCGTGGATAGGACCGGAGGTCGAAAACGATCTCACGGCCAGATGAATCAGTCATCAGCACCAGCCCCGACAACCAGGGCTTTGACCATTAGAGCTCCGAGGCGGGCAGCCTCAGTGACGTCGGTTCAGCATTCCATCCTGACGTACCCTCAGCAGCAGAAGCAGAAGCAGTCTTCCGCAGTGGGATGTTCGCACTGCGGGAAGCCAGGGCATGTGGTATCAGAGTGTCGTAGAGCACAAGGTTTGTGCTTGGTTTGTGGTGCCCCAGACCACAGGGTTAGGAACTGCCCGAACAGGAGGAGTTCATCGGCCTTCTCTAGTCCTTCAGTTAGAGGACCAGCACCAGTCCAGCAGCTGCAGTACCCGTTCCCGAGGCCATTGCCGATGTAGGCCCAGGCATTCCAGCAGCAGAGATCGCAGCAGTATGCCCAAGCCCAAGCGATGATCCAGAGCAGGCAAAGGAACTTTCAGCAGAGGGGACCCGCACCCAGAGGACATGGTCAAGTGCTGGCCTTGACCATGGAAGAAGAAGGATTAGCACAAGGAGATGTAGTGGCAGGTACTATTCTCGTCAACACCTTTCCAGCTTCAGTATTAATTGACTCTGGTGCATCGCATTCATTTATGTCTGCACGATTTGCGACACGGGTAGGACTGGAGCCCGAGTCATTATCAGTAAGCTCAATATACTTACTGGTAACAGACTTGTGGGAATAGATAGAGTGTTTCCTCGTGTCGGATCGTAGTTAGCGGTAGAGAATTCTCCGCTATATTGATAGAGTTTCCGATGGCCGATTATGACATGGTCTTAGGGATGGATTGGTTGAGGGACCAGTATGCTAGGATAGACTGCACATTGGCAGGGTTATTTTTAGCATTTCAGGCGAGCCAGAGTTTTCCTTCTCCCGAGGCGAAGTTGAACCTTCTCTCCTCTAGTGTTGCGGATGGCAGTAGCAGTAGTACAGTTACCTCGGATAGTCGAAGAGTTTCTAGATGTTTTTCCAGAAGAGCTTCCAGGGATGTCGCCAGAGCGAGAGATCGAGTTTACCATCGACTTGATTCCTGGGACAGCCCCAGTGTCAGAGAGAGTCTACAGGATGGCGCCGTCAGAGCTAGACATATTGTACAAGATGATTGAAGAACTCAGAACCAAGGAATTCATTCGTGCTAGTGGATCGCCTTGGGGAGCCCCGATGCTTGTTATGAAAAAGAAGGATGGTACGTCCAGATTATGTGTAGATTATCGTACCTTGAACTCAGTAACAATCAAGAACAGATACCCTCTCCCGACGATAGATGACTTGTTTGATCAACTCAAGGGGGAAGCAGTATTCTCGAAGATCGACTTGCAGTCAGGATACCATCAGATCAGAGTTAGAGAGCAGGACATCCCGAAGACAGCTTTTAGATCGAGATATGGGCATTAGGAGTTCCTTGTGATGCCATTTGGAGCAACCAAGGCACCGGCAGTATTCATGGACCTCATGAATCGTATCTTTATGCCTTATTTGGATTAGTTCGTGATTGTGTTCCTAGACGACATCCTAGTCTACAACAAGAGTGAGGCGGAGCATGAGCAGCATCTCCGTGTGGTTCTTCAGATTCTCAGAGAGCACCATTTGTATGCCAATTTCAGTAAATGCGAGTTCTGGCTCGATCGCATTTCGTACTTGGGTTATATCATCACCCGAGGAGGAGTTGAAGTGGATCCCCAGAAGATCGTGGCTATTGAAACGTGGTCGATACCTAGCACAGTGGCAAAAATTTGTAGTTTTCTTGGCTTGATCGGCTACTACCGGCGATTTGTTTCAGACTTTGCTCGAATTTTAGCGCCATTGACCCAGTTGACCCGCAAGGATATGCAGTTTGCTTGGACAGCAGAGTGTCAGGATTCTTTTGAGAGGTTGAAGCGAGGCTTGATGACGGCTCCTATTCTTACGCTTCCAGATGGAATCGGAGGATTCTCAGTGTATTGTGATGCTTCGGACAGATGTTTAGGATGTGTTCTGATGCAGCATGGGAAGGTAATACCTTATGCATCACGACAACTTCGTGATCATGAGAGGAATTATCCAACCCATGACTTGGAGCTGGCAGCAGTAGTGTTTGCACTTAAACTTTGGAGGCACTACTTTTATGGAGATAGGGTGGAGATTTTCACCGACCACAAGAGTCTGAAGTATGTGTTCACCCAGAAGGATCTCAACATGCGTCAGAGAAGATGGCTAGAGCTGCTTGTGGATTATGACATCAACTTGCAGTGTCATCCTGGGAAGGCCAACGTTATTGCAGATGCATTGAGCAGGAGAGCCGGAGTTTATTTTCTCACAGCGCTGCCGGAGTTATTAGCCGATCTTCAGAAGATGGGAATAGAAGTCGTCTTTCCTACCAATGTGGCATTGATGGCCAGCATGCAGGTTCAGTCCAGCATAGTCGAGAGGATCCAGATGGCGCAGTCGGCAGATTCCAAGCTTCAGCGGCTCAGAGCAGAGTGTTAGGCGGGACGAAGACCAGAGTTATGCATTCATGAAGACGATACACTTCGACATGGTAAGCGTCTTTGTGTACCCAATGGAGATATCATACAGAAGATCATGGCAGAGGCCCACAGTTCGCTGTATTCCATTCATCCCGGTGGCACGAAGATGTACCGAGATATCCGCCAGCACTTTTGGTGGAATGGCATGAAGAGGAGATATCCCGGTTTGTCTCTCGTTGTTTAATCTGCCAACAAGTTAAGGCTGAACATCAGAGACCAGCTGGACTACTTCAACCATTGTCGATTCCAGAGTAGAAATGGGAGCACATAACCATGGATTTCGTGACTGGATTACCTAGATCCCTGGCAGGCAGGGATGCGATTTGGGTTATTGTGGATAGGCTCATGAAGGTAGCTCATTTTCTCCCGTTCAGAGTTGGTCAGTCGACGGCTCAGCTAGCGGAGATGTATCTCCGACAGATTGTCAGATTGCATGGTGTACCAGTCAGTATCACCTCGTACAGAGATTCCAGATTTACGTCGCACTTTTGACGTAGCCTGCAAGAGAGTTTGGGGACTCGCCTCCAGTTCAGTTCAGCTTATCATCCGCAGACAGATGGTCAATCAGAGCATACCATTCAAACTCTTGAAGATATGTTACGATCATGCACACTCGACTTTGGTGGTTCGTAGGAGGATCACCTGCACCTGGTGGAATTCTCGTACAACAACAGTTTTCAAGCTAGTATCCATATGGCACCGTTCGAGGCACTGTATGGCAGGAACTGCAGGTCCCCGCTAGCATGGGACGACATCGGGGAGAGACAAATGCTCGGTCCAGAAATGATTACCCAGACTGTCGAAGTAATCAAATGAGTCAG
The DNA here is from genome assembly GCA_029216955.1 of Iris pallida. Classification (NCBI taxonomy): domain Eukaryota; kingdom Viridiplantae; phylum Streptophyta; class Magnoliopsida; order Asparagales; family Iridaceae; genus Iris; species Iris pallida. Next base: position 20,365,960 of record JANAVB010026999.1, on the reverse strand, counting down.
AGATCATCTTCGAGTTGCACAAGATCGTCAGCGCCATTGAGCCGATTCTCATCGGCATCCCCTGGAATTTTCTGTCGGAGACCACGTATTCCTTAGGATCTCGCCTACCCGTGGCATCATTCCTTTTGGCGTACGGGGAAAGCTTAGTCCTAGGTATATAGGGCCATTTGACATTCTGGAGCGAGTAGGAGATGTATCCTATCGTCTCGCTCTTCCACCATCGCTACGTGAGGTGCATGACGTATTCCATGTATTCCAACTGCGACGGTATATTCCGGACCCGAGCCACATCCTAGATCATTCGGAATTGGTTTTTGGAACCAACCTTTCGTATGAGGAGAGGCCCATGTCTATATTGGACCGACGAGAGAAGACACTCAAAAATAAGACTATCAAGTTAGTCCGAGTTGCTTGGGGTCATCACTCTTTGGGTGAGTCAACGCGGGAGCGTGAGGATGATATCCGATCACGATATCCCGACCTGTTTGACTCGTGAGGTATAATATCTTTCTTATGCCTTACACTTCGAATCCTTGCTTGCATATTTGATTGCTTGATTGATTGCTTAGCTGTAGATTGCATTTGATAGTGTAACTTGTCCCGACACCTCTAGCCTCTTTAATTAAATTCCGAGGACGGAATTCTTTTAAGGTGGGTAGAGTTGTCACCCTCAAAATCCGTGTTACATATTTTCGTATACGTGTACATATTTTGGGTCCGTATTTTTATTAGTCATGGTTAGCTAGTAATGATTTTATTTTTAGCATGTTGCATTGGCATGGTTATTTTGGCATTTTATTGGTTATGGCTTAGCTTGATTCGTTTTAGCTTGGTTTGCTTTGCTTTTGGATTCATTATGAACCAAAAGAAAACTCCTACCTACTACCACCATCATCATTTAAAACCCAACCCCCTTTCTCTCTCCTCTTTACTCTTCATTTATTTCTTCATCTTCTTCCTCTTAACTTCTCCACCTACCACGAGAAGCTTAGGCAAGTGCAACTTGCTTCATGGAAAAACTCTAATTTTCTTGTTCTATTGTCTTCCTCGCGAGATTCTAAGATACTTTAGAACTTGGCATTTTTTATTTTGATCGATATTTTCTTGTAGATCTAAGTTTATATCATTTTCGATTTTCTTGGGTTTTAATCTATTAAACTTCATTATTTTTATGTTTTGATTGTTCCATGTTGCAGAGAATTCGATTTTACTCAAAATAGACCTTTGAAAAGTTGGATTTCGACTTGTTTTGAGGAAGTTATGGCCACAAGCATTTTTGGCCATTTCTATGTTCATCTGTGCTGATTCTGGCAGGGACGTTGAATAGTGCTGCATAGTATCCGAGCCGCATATGGAAATGCCGCATAGTGTCCGAGCCGCATATGAGAGTGCGGCATAGTGCCGCATAGTGCTGCATAGTATCCGAGCCGCATATGGGAATGCCGCATAGTGCCGCATAGTATCCGAGCCGCATATGAGGGTGCTGCATAGTACCGTATAGTGCTGCATAGTATCCAAGCCGCATATGGGAGTGCCGCATAGTATAGCATAGTGTCCGAGCCGCATATGAGGGTGCTGCATAGTGCCGCATAGTGCTGCATAGTGCCGCATAGTACTGCATAGTGTCCAAGCCGCATATGAGAGTGCTGCATAGTGCGGCATAGTACCGCATAGTATCCGAGCCGCATATGGGAGTGCTGCATAGTGCCACATAGTGTCCGAGCCGCATATAGGAGTGCTGCATAGTGCCGTATTGTGTCTGAGCCGCATATGGGAGTTTTGCATAGTGTCGTATAGTGTCCGAGCCGCATATGGGAGTGCTGCATAGTGCCGCATAGTATCGCATAGTGTCCGAGCCGCATATGGAAGTGCAGCATAGTGCCGCATAGTATCCGAGCCGTATATGGGAGTACGGTATAGTGCTGAATAGTGCCACATAGTGCCTATTTTGGCTATTTTTGGCAATTTTATGTCCTATTTGGCCAATTTGTGGCCAGAATTTCTCCCAACTCCCAACATGAAAGTGGTAGATCTTTTTCTTGGCTTCAAGAGCATATTATTAGCTATTTTATGCAAGTTTTCTCATTTATTATAATGTAAGGATAGAACGTGATAGTGGCCCGTCGTGGCGCACTCTTGACAAGTAAACATGACATGCAATCTAGAACGTCGTTACGACGGCTATCTCGACATGCTAGTAATCCTCCTCTTGATACCGTGGACGATTGTACTTGTACAAATAAACGAGTCTTGTCTTGCATCATGTCTAGGATAGGGACCCCTGAATACTACGGTCAGGGGTACCTACTGAATTCAACTAAGGCTAATAACTAGAATAATCCAGTAGTCATGAAGAGATTTCCAAGCTACAGGCAATCCCGTTATCTGGGCGCTCAAGTGGACTTGTAGCCTACCGACGAGTAGGGCACATTTCCAGCACACAGTCACGTGTTGCATTCTTCATAAACGGACATTCGACCTGGATAACCGGATAGTCTGCAGGGCTTGTGGCTGTTGGGATAATCTCATTGCATCTTCTAGTAATTAGGCATGTGATAACCCTAGTTAGTTAAAAGTATCAAGTCGTACTCTTGATTGGCCGTGATTGATTGGATGGAGTTTATTCCAGCTTAGTCTTATCCTGATCCCGTGCAAGATTGTGACATGACATGATTATTGATGCTTGCCTTAACAATAACGATCCGGGGTCCAGTTCTGTTCAGGCGAAGGGTTACAAACTCGGTCCTTGTTTGGTTTAAGTGTTGTAACCTGGCTCCGGGAGCAGTTTTGTGTCCTTTCTTCGTTTATTGTCTTATTTCAACCCCATGTCATGTTCGTCATATTTTACCTTACCTTAATACCATGATTATTTATACTGGCCTTAGCAATAAAGATCAGGGGTCCAGTTCTGTTCAGGCGAAGGGTTACAACCCCAGTCCTTGTTTGGTTTAAGGCTTGTAACCTGGCTCCCGGAGCAGTTCTATGTCCTCTCTTCAATTATTGTCTTCACTGTACCAAAAGTATTTGAGACGGATTTCTATTCAGGTGAAGGGCTGCAACCCCGATCCTTGTTTGGTTTAAGGATTGTGACCTGGCTACTTGAATGGTTTCTTCGTACTCAGTTTACTGTTGTTATCTCTATTATTATCAGTTCTTTATTTATTATTTATCTTTAATATTTTATTGTGATATGCTGGTTTTAATTCCTAAGTGAAGCCTCCTTTGTGCACTTGTTCTTTCTGGGGTCTGACCCAGCTGGTTTTGTGTGGCCAGATATCGGAACAGTACCAGAGGATCCACCTGTCTTCCAGCCAGATGGTGACCACCAGGCGTAACCCTGGCAACGAGTGGGTTTCTTTTTGTCCTCCCACTTTATTGTAAAATTATTCTTTTGAGTCGTTTAGCCGACGAGCACGTGTTAGCTCGTATTGCACCTTTATTTACTGTCTGCCTACGGGCTGTAACATGATTGACAGACCCTACGGTTGATCATGTATGACTGAACTCTTGCTAGTCTTGACATTTTGTACGACTAGCTTCATGATCATCCAATATGTAATGTATGCGACGCCTTGCTATTATATATTTGGTGCTCTGACATCTTGTAACTATTATTGCTTGCTTGAGATTGAGACAATAGGCTTGTTCATGACCATAGGAGACTGTTGGCTTGTAGTTAAACCCTCATGTATCTAGACAGCCGTGACCGTATAGCGAGGTGGGTTGCACTTCAATACACATAGCTGGCTATGTACGCCCCCGCTCTCCAGTATTCTGGTTCTGGGGCGTTACACTTACACACAATCACAATGCTACATATATACACATATTGGCTCTATGCCTAAAATACAAGCAAGGTAGGTAATGCAATGTGACACATGTGACATATGTTCAGGCATGGGTTAACATGTTATATTGTAAGGTTCATATATGCAGGAATGAGAGGGTTCAGGTAATGTGTAAGTGTCAATGTTCAGTTCATTTCAGTACATGCAGTAGGGTCACATAGGTTCAGCCATAGTGTCAAGTAATGCAAGGTAAAGTGTCATGTGTCCAGATAAAAATAGTGTACAGAAATGTAGGTTCAGGTAATGGGTTTTACATGTTCAGGCATTGAGGGCCAGTGTAATGTGGTTCAGGTTTTCAGTTAAACAAAGTGTCACATGTAGGTTAATAAGGGTTAATGCATTGTGTCAATGTGCATATAGGGTTAATAGGCTACAATGTATCAATGCAAATGACAATGTTTACATGCTCGAAAACCCATCATCCGACCACAGATACCTCAAATTGGTCTCAGAGGCACAAACCCATGTCCCTGACATGTATATATATTAATATCATCTATTTAAGCAATAATTAACAATTTAAAATCCAATTTAAACTCAGAAGTATGAATGAACAATGTAGTATCAGAGCATATAGGAAAGCTAGGTTTTTATTACTCAAAATCAAATGAAAATATGAAATTACTTGTGCACAAAGGTGTGTCACATGCCAATGTGTCAGGGGGTGTTCGTGTCCAACCAAGTGGACACGAACGTGTCTAATCAATTACAAACACTAGAGTGCACACAGTGTAAAAGAATCATCGTACAGTAGGTTTGTGTCATCGTGGACACGACACACGACACCTCAGTCCTCGTGCTCGTGTCAGAGGGTAGAGGAGGTGTAGTGCTACGTATCCAGTAGCCTGACACAACGCCACGACATGTGTAGGCGTGATGTAGTACACGTATCAGTTGGGGGTTTCTGCGTGTGTGTGCGTGTGTGGTTCAATGCAGTGGCTAGTACGTGTCTGACTCGACAGGATACGACCGAACACTTTAGGGGTACTGTGTCAGTCACTAGCCCAAGCCGTACACCAAGTGTCATGCTCCCAAGTGACACAGACACAACATACCACTGCTCGAGCAGCTGGGCACAGGCCGAGCCTTGCGCACGACATGTCCTGTTGCTCGCAGACACGACACAGACACGAAGTTCATCCCAGGACGACACAAAATCGATGTACACACATAAATCAACAAAATCATTCCAACATAATTCAAAAATAACAGAGAATAGCCCATTGTGGCATTTTAATAAACACATGCATAGTTGCACTGATACGTGTCCGATACGGACACCAAATCAATATAAATTCCTACGAAACTCATCCTACAGCTAGGGGACACCTAGATGGATGCATCTACGGGAAAAATTCATGAAATTATACAGTTTTGGAGAGATTACCTATTGAGATGAATTTCCTATAGAAAGCTCAAAATGTGTAGATCCTCCTTGCGGCTCCAAAACCCCAATGCACTTCAATTATGAATTTCCTCACCATCTAATTTATAAACAAAGATAAGAACCTAATGAAAAAGACTAGGGTTTAAAAGTAGAAGAAAAGAAAAGGATAGGAGGGATACTTACTTAGGTTTTTCCAGGAGAGAAGGAATGAAAAAGAGAGATGAATTCTCAACATAAGATATTAAATAAGCTCCCCTCTTGACCTAGGTTGGCCGACCACACATAGATGGGCTAGGGTTTCCTAATGGTTGGGCTTGGGCATCTTTCTATGGGTAAAATAAAACATTAATTAAAAGAAGTTGCTAACTAGCCCTTAACCAACATGCTAATAGCTTCTAACCTTAGAATAGGATTACTAACCCTAACAAATCATGCTACTAAGTCACTAAGTCATGGTGAGACACTAGGCTAGGTTGCACCAAGCCTATGCTGTCACAGGCCAAAATCAAAGTACCAATAATATAATATATTAAAATAATCAAAAGAATTTACAATTACCAAAATACCCTTAAATAGAAAATGGGTGTGACAGTATATCCTCAGGACAGCGAGACTCAGACATCTGAGCCAGAAAGTGAAGGATCCATGGCTCCCTGGAATCACCCTCACATTCGGTCTGTGTTCATGCCGATGGCAATGAGGAAGACAACAATGAAGCTCTCAGGCGTATCGAAGTCCTCGAGATGAAGTTGGATACGTTGATGGACACCATGAAGACTCCACGGTCATAATCGACCTCAAGAGTAGCATGGCCCTCGCTGTCTCTACACCTGCACGTGATCCGCCAACCAATGACGAATCCAGCAGGTTGCCTACGGCCAATCAGGTAGGACCATCCTCGTCTACTACATCGGCTACAGGCTCTGCAATGTTGGCCGAGATACAGCAGGCCATCGAGGAGCTGTATGCTTGTCACGATGCCAAGGAGAAGCGAGCAATGCTTCGAAAGATGGGGATCCGGAAGCCATACTCTGCCCAGTGGCACAATGTCGTCTGTCCTTCCAAATACAATCTGCAGACGCTTATACCTTGTGAAGGGAAGGGGTCTTCCCGACAATACTTGAGGTACTTTGCCTTAGTAAAGGGGCACCTGCCAAAGGATGACGCCCTTCTGTCAAACATATTCATATAAGCCCTGTAGGGGTAGTCTATCAGTAGTTATGTAGTCTTTCGGACGACTGCATCTCGTCATTTGAAGACCCAAAGACTCGATTCGTGAACCGATTCTACGAAGGAGGCATGGATATGACCATGTCGACCCTCATGAAAATTGTCAAGAGGGAGAGAGAGCCTGTCCGTGCATACATCGAACACTTCCACCAGGCAGCCCTCCGATTACCACTTGGCATGCCCGAGCCCATGCTCATGGACTCCTGCCGTAAGAACATGTTGCCCGCTATAAAATTGTGGCACATTGCTCCCTACACGGAGTGGAAGCCTTTTATTACAGAGGCAGATGCCACACAAAGGAAAGCCCAGGACACGCAGCTCCTGGGGCTAAACTTTTATGTGCCCGAAGACAAGGGAGACGCTCGTCCAGCAACGACCCTAAAGACGAAAAAGGCAAGCAAGCCATAACCGTCAACATCTCCAATGGTTCAGCAGCAACGAACCCCAAGTATGCGAAAGCGCAGAGGCCGACGAGACTAACTCCTTCGATGACGAGGATACGCTGGAGCACTTCGAGATGCTTACAAAAAGTGGCAAACTGTCCATCCCGGCACCCAGGCGTCCTGATTAAATGGGAAAGGTAGACCATCCCAAGTACTACCAATATCACCAGTACGTCTATCACTCAACACAGGACTGCTATGAGTTGAAGGGGAAAATTCAGTAGCTCATTAACGCCAACGTCATATCGTTGGATTACAATGAGGAGACCATCACAGCCAACATGGTTACTCTTCAGTTCAAGTGTTTTCCATCCACAGAGGTACAAGATGGCGTCATCCCTATTCTAAAGGCGACGATTGAGGTATTCCTCCAGCACGGGACAACGCTCAAGGGCTCGCCCCATTCTCCATGCCTCAAGGTGAAGTCATGTGGATATTTCCTAACTTGGTTCCCGACATGATGACATCTATGACCCTTTCTGCTAAAAGAAAGAAAAGCAAGGCATGTCGCATGGTCTCGACGTCGACCGACGATGCTTTGGTGACCATCCGTTCGGCTCAGGGGCAAAAGGAGAGCCAGACTCCACACCAGGAGGAGTCTCCACCGAATACTCCCCCTGTCCCAAATATATCAGGAGCAGGTCCACCTCAGATCCTTGAGGCACCGGAGACGGGTCCATCCCGGGCCCCTACCGTAGACAAGCAAAAACAGAAGGAGGTTGGTTTCAACAAACCTCTCAGAAAGGATCCGACAATCGGGCCCATCAAACCCTACAACTTCAATATTCTAGCGTAGCTGGCTAATACTCCGACAAGATTGTCACTTTTCGAGATCCTCCTCCTCTCTAAAGAGACCCGAGATGCACTCAGTGAAGATTTGTAGAACGTCGAGTCTTCCTCACCCAGGTTCAGCCACCGATAGTGGATCCCGCAGCTTGCCCACATTGCCACAACATGGTCGAAGTGATTCCCAGTATCACTTTCACCCAGCAAGACATGTTGCTAAAGAATAACTGGCACAACCACCCCCTGTACTATACGGGGTATGTCAGTGCTATTAAGGTTGATCGCATCCACATCGGCCCAGGTTCCTCTTTGAGCATTATCCCAAGAAGCTTGCTTCAAACTTTAGGGGTTTTGATGCATCGGTTGATAGCCTCGAACACAATAATCAGTGGCTTCAACGTAGGAAAGAGCGAGCCCTTGGGCAAAATTTGCCTGAAATGTCAGATTGGCGACCTTCATACTGAAGTGACTAGCTGTGTCATTGATTCAGACATAAATTACAACATGCTGCTGGGGCGACCATGGATCCATGAGTACATGATTGTCCCTTCCACCCTACATCAGTGCATGAAATATGTGGTCAGTGAAATCAAAATGGAGTTCGCTGATATCGACCCGTTCTGAGGACTTGAAGCCTATTGTACGGATGTTGATCTATACAAGTCAGTCCCCTGGGATGACGACATCAATGATGCTGACGACGAAGCAGAGACGCTTCAAAAAGCACAGCAGTGGCCGAAGAACCTTTAAAGGTTCGACTGAAATGGAGGCCCCCTAAGGTGTTAGTGCCTCTTGTTGTTAAGCTTCGGGGCAAAGCACCACCTTCGCCTCCAGTGACGATGGAAGATGGTCAGGAGCCTACACGAATGAAGTTACCCGGGAGGTCCCCAAGGCCGACCATGAAGGCGCAGGAGCATCCGACCACCATTCCCTTGATGGTCAAGCTGCAATTGAGGCATCCTCCTTCTCCTCCGGCGGAAGCTCTATCCCTCACTGACTAGAAGATTATGTCTGTGCCGATACAGAGGCAAACTCTTTCGATGACATAATCCTTCGGGACAAGATATCCTGCTTCATCAATAGAAAGTTGTCATTGAACTACTCTGGCGCGTGCTGGAATACCAAGTATTTCCTGGACAATTCTTTGTGTAAACTACAGACATAAGTGACGACTGCCAACCATGTAAGTCGGGTTGTCCCTGCCAGAGGCGCCTACTTCATAGTTCCAGCCAGGAAAAAAAAGAGGAACCCATCATATTTGATCGATTGGAGCATCCGCAGCGAATACCTCCTGAAGAACCAGACCTCGACAACGGCAAAATACAGTTCTACCGCTACACGGTACAGGCCAAAAACCTTATTCAGAAGATGAGCTACGTCCTGAATAGCAATAAGGGGCTCAATTATGGAAAAGGCCGGCGTCTTTCCATACAGATTCACGCTGCAAAGGGAAAAGCTGAAAACTACTACCAAGGTACTCGTCGAGGGCTGGGGTATGTTACACCTACAACCACCTCAGATGATTCAGAAGAAGAAGTCATAAGGCACTCACACTCTTCTGGCTCCTTTACTTCGGACTCCGATACCAGCATGGGTCAAGTCTTTAAGAAGATGTTGTCTACTAACATGATCACTAATAAATTAACTGTCAAAGGCAATCAAAGCAGGCGGTTACATGAGCTAGAAGCGTTAGATGAAAAGTGCTTGCTCGTGCAGGAAAGGATTGAGCTTGCCAGCCTTTTGCAGGGGTGTGGCACCCTGCTATATATATAGTGGTATGTATGTTGAGCCGTATAGATGGCCTGTCGTCACGTAGCTAATTAGCATATGAAGACCCGCTCTTTGGCCGCCATCTATCGATTTGTTGGGATTTTGCTGCAGCAAATCTAGGTAGTTAAGACTTGGTCAGCCTGCCATGTATCCTGTAGCAGGAATCATTTTGAGCCGCATGAGTCTCTCAGTTTTCGACCATGTGGGGCCGCATGAGACTCATGCGGCTAGGTCGCAAACTTCCTTAGCCCACATGAGAATTTGGGGCCGCATATGTTTGATCGCATAAGGTTCATGCGGCTTTGGTGACACTACTTCTTGTAGATGCATGGAAAAGAACAGGAAAGTCCATGCGGCTCAAAACAAAGAGAGTCTCATGCGGTTCAAAGAATCTCTCAGAGCTTCATGCGGCTCAAGAGTCCCCTAGAGCTTCATGCGGCTCAAGAGTCCCCTAGAGCTTCATGCGGCTCAAAAGTCTCCAACATAGCCATGCGGCTCGGATAAAAGCCACGTGGCCTTATGCGGTTCGCCTCTACAGCTGGCCATCAAGCAGCAGCCTCATTTAATACTCTGATGCAACAAGGCAGCTCTGACATAAAGGAGAATTGATAGCTATGACATAAAGCAGCAATGATGACTCTGACATAATGGCGTGCTCCTAGGAAAACAAAGAAAATCTCTATAGCTGACACGATCCACCAAATTCTAAAGCTTTTCATGCGGATTGCTTCAAGGTCTTCCATGCGGCTCTGAACACGTGGCCATCCTTATGCGGTTCAGTTGGAGGCCACCCCCATGCGGTTGCTATTCTCATGCGGCTCGGAGCATAGGGGCCATCCTCACGCGGCTCAGATTCTGGGAGGCTACACCCATGCGGCTGCTATTCTCATGCGGCTCGGAGCATGGGGGCCATCCTCATGCGGCTCAGATTCTGGGAGGCCACACCCATGCGGCTCTGAACACGTGGCCATCCTTATGCGGTTCAGTTGGAGGCCACCACCATGCGGCTATTACTTCCATGAGGTTCGGATCATGGGGAGCCACCCTCATGCGGCTCAGATTTTGGAGGTCACGCCTATGCGGCTGCCACCCTCATGCGGTTCGAATCATGGGGGTACCATCATACGGCTCAACTACCAGACCACACGCATGCGGCTCTGTGAGGACACCCTGTCCATGCGGCTCGCGGTTAGGTCACGTGGCAGAAGATCAGTTAAGACTTAATCCCTCGCGTTCCTACGACTCGCAGCATAATGATGGTTAGACATGTGGCACAAGATCAACCAAAATTTACCCACCCGGATTCGTTGCTATCAACAAATCACAACAAGCAGATTTATTGCAATCATCATAATTACCCGGATCAATTTCCAATAAATGATGCAGATTTGTTGCAATCAACATAAAAACAAGATTAAGGCAAATCTTAACCAATTCTTAACCGCCCATTGTTTAAGGGGCAATCATTGCAAACCCTACTTATCCCATTCCACTCCTATAAATAGCAAGGTGCCATTCCCTTGCAGAAAAGGAGAAGAGAGAGAAGCTGGACACACAGAGAGAAAAAGGCACAGAAAGAGCGGCGGCGCATAGAAGAATCTCCCCACACATTCCGAGAGCATTTCTTCATCAGAGCTAAGGCTACGTCCGATCGTCCATGGAGTAAGGCAGAGTTGATAGCACTCTCCCAAGCCTCTACCGTCACCCCCAGAATAAAAAATAAACAATCGTACTTAGATTGCTGTATCTAGGTTTTTATTCCTAGGCTTTCTTTGTACGAGCGAGTTTGTATTGTGAGTCTAAGTTCAGTCCTCCTGTAAAACTATTCTGTTCTTTTACAATCAATGGCAAACACGATGGCGACGTGACGCAATCGGACGCAGCCAAACTTGGTTCTACTCAACAAATGCTGGTCGCCCGGTTCGACAAGCAGGCGTTTGAAGAAATGCTCTCCGACGGGAGCGCTGGCCTGGTCCAGCGGCGAGCCCGCACGAAGAAGGCCCGCAGGGAGTGGAGGCCCAAATCATTCGCTCCTCCCCAAGCTCTCAAAGGAGTACTCTTAGTTGCCCAAGACGGCGGAAAAGTATCGCAGGCGACCCCATTTCAGACCATAGAGGATTCTGTTGTCCCCAAGTCCGGCAGAGGAAAACACTACGATGCTGGACTTGCAGGGGCAAAGGGTAACTCTACACGGTCCAGGAAGAAACCGCAGAAGGGCGCTAACCGCATGAAGACTCATGCGGCCACAAAAGCCAGCCGTAGACAGAAGGCTCATGCGGCAAGAACTTCCAGCCGCATGGAAGAGGCCCACGCGGCCACTACAGCTCCCAGCCGCATGCAAACTGCCAGCTGCATGCGGACTGCTTATGCAGCCACAAATGCCAGCCGCATGCAGGCAGGCTATGCGGCTAAAAATCTCAGCCACAGGCCATCTGCTTCATGCAGCTCGGGCTCAGTCTTCGACCGCCTCTCAGGCGGTCCTGACCCCAGATGCTCTCATGTGCCAGTCTCTGTGGACTCTTCCTACTATGCACTCTCAGGTACTAGAAAGAAGAAGTCTCGGGCAGCGCGGGCTCGCCAAGCTCAGTCAGCTGTCCCAACTTCTGACTATCAGGGCGTCCCGCTGACTATTACGCGGGCCCCTGGCAGAAATTTGTACAGAACTATTCGTGTCCAACCCCCATCGGCCAACAGACAGAATAGTTTTCAAGAATGTCCCAATAATGATCAAGGGCAAGTACTCGTACTACCCCCACATCAGGAAGCAGGCAGGATGCCAACACACTCATGTGCTCAGGACTCCCGGGCCCACAAAATGAGTGACTTGCGCAACGTGATTCTTCACAAACACAAGGAAAGAGACGAGGACTTGGTGTGCAGAGAGTCCTTCCATGGACATCACAGCACTCAGATCATTGTCAACTGTTGCTGCAGCAAGGCGGCCACACAAGAAGATCGACGATCCGTCTTCCAACGACTGCAACACCCAAGCTCAGAAGACGAGGCTCTTCTCGTCGCCTCCTACAATTCTGCTCACAAGATCCCTGGCAGCGGGAGAGGGAAGAAAACAAACATCTCCAGCTCAAAAATCTCAACCAAGAAACTCTCTTCTAAGCGGTTGTCCACGACCGTTACGGGAGGAGTTTTCCAAGGTACTCGCTCAAAGACAAAATCTGCCACACTTGGAGATTCGTCGTCCACATCTCTGGGAGGCGCTGGAGCTGGGGGTAGCACTCCTCCAAACATCCACGACAATCCGGTATTCCAAGAAGATAATCCAGGGGAAACGATTCACCCAACAGATACAGCAGGTTCCGACGTCCCCGAGGATGTCCACAACTCTCAAGATGAGGCAAGCTCTCAAGCTAGGGGTACCACTCCTTCTGAGTCCGAACCAGAGGAGAATATTTCCACATACCCTGACGACTTCTCTGTACAAGGGTATGACTCAGAGGGCGCGTCCTCCACCGTTCTTTCCATCTCTCCTCATGTAAGGACGGTGTTCATGACGGACAGCAACCAAGATGGTCCCAGTGATCGCCAACGCATCGACACTCTGGAGGCCATACTGCATACCTTGGTCAAGTTCGTGGACGAGATCAAAGCGGCCCTACCAACTTTGCAAGAAAGAACACTTGGCCAAACAAATGTGGGACCCACGGTCAATGCGGACTCGAATTCAGCCGCACCAAACCCGGGTGATAATCCTCCTAAAATATCGGACCCCACCACTGCAGACGAGGCCAGGGAGGTAAAAAAAGAGGTCCAGGAGCTCCGGGCCATGTTCTACGCCCGAGAAAACTGCCAGGACCTCAGGATACGACAACCGTATCTTGTTGCATGGAGAGATATGCCTTTCCCACCAAGGTATAAATTATTCAACATCAATCCGTATGATGGGAAGACATCTGCAAGCAGGTACATCACCTACTTTGAAGTCACAACCGACCATCTGCCTCATGACGACACCATCCTTACACGGTTGTTCATTGGAGCGTTGGAAGGGGTCGCCTTCGACTGGTACCGCAACTTGCCGGACAACTGCATCCATTCCTTCGCTGGCTTCAAACGTATATTCCTGGAGAGGTTCTACGAAGTAGGACAAGACGTGACAATGTCCACCCTCATGGACGTTGTTCAGGGAGAAAAGGAGCTGACAAGGAACTATTTTGAGCGGTTTCGTCAAACTGCGATGAAGTTGCCTTCCAGTAACCCTGATTCCTTCTTAATTGAAATTTGCCAAAAGAGGCTACTTCCCACAATCAGCCTCTGGATGGGCGAAAGTCAGTTTAAGGATTGGAAGACTTTCATTATCAGCGCCACTAGCGCAGAAGATAAGTTGAAGAAAGCTCGCCAACTAGGATTGCACATATCGAAAGGAGAGGACAAGGGCAAACGCCCTAACACCAACAGCAACAATGGTGGTAACCCCTCCAATAATCGAGACAACAAGGGCAAACAAGCTATGGTTGCCGACACAGTTTCGAAGCCTGAATCAAAGCCGGCAGAGTAGCAGTGGCCTCAGATGACCTATTCTTTTGAGGACGGCCATGTCAAGCCCATCTTGGACATGCTCATACAAGGAGGTCGAATTCAACTCCCTCCTCCAAGGCGTGAACCTCGTCCTGCAGAAATGGAGAGCCCCAAGTACTGCCACTACCATCGCTAACACAAGACTGCTACCAACTGAAGCGATACATCCAGCATCTCATCGATTCCAAGGCCTTGGCCATTGATTTCGAAGAGGTGACCGTAGCAGCCAACATGGTGTCAGTACAATTCGGCAACTTTCCTCCGACAAAGACTCAAGATGGAGTAGTGCCCGTCACCAGAGCAAGGATGGAGGTCGCTAACCTTCCACCTTCCCGAGACCAGGCTGCTGGTCTAGTGCCCCTTTCCACATCACGAGAGAAGGTCATGTGGGTCCATCCGGACCTGGTACCTGAAGTGACTCAGTCCGCACAACCCTCCACCAGCAAGAAGAAGAGTAGGAAAGTCAAATCATGCCGCACAATCTCGGTAAAGGTCAAAGAAGTTCCTGTTGTTGTTACCAGATCCGGCGCAGAAACCCAACCTTGGCTGAAGATCATCAGCCGACAGCTGCTGATGCTCCAGGACCTTCTCAGCCGTCGACGACCGACAAGCCTAGGCAGAAGGAGACTCGCTTTGTGAAAGCACTCCGAAGAGAGGCGCCTCATGGGCTGGAGAGGCCCTACAACTTTGACATCTTGGCACAATTGGCCAACACACCGGCCAAATTGTCGTTGTACGAGCTCCTGAGACTCTCCAAAGATGTTCGCATTGTACTGAATGAGGCACTCTAGAATGCCGACGCATATCTGGCTCAGTCCAATTTCACTGGGGAGAGCTCGCCTGTAGATCTCCAGGACAGCGCTTGCACAGGCACAATGCCCAACATCGTCTTCACTCCGCAGGATATGCTTATCAAGACTAACGTGCACGATCGCCCTCTGTATTATATTGGGTACATTGGCGATATCAAGGTGGATCGGATGCATATTGATCCCGGTTCTTCCATAAGCATCATCCCGAAGAGCCTGCTACATCATTTGTGCATCCCAATGCATCGCCTGACGCCGACAAGCACCGCCATCAGCGGTTTCAATTCAGGCAGAAGCTATCCGATTGGGAAAATTCGCTTGAAGTGCCAAATCGGCGACCTTCAGTCAGAAGTGACCTGTTATGTTATAGATGCGGACACTTCCTATAATATTCTCTTGGGGCATCCTTGGATACACGATTACATGATCGTGCCTTCCATACTGCACCAATGCTTCAAGTACGTCGATAAGCATGGCTTCGTGAGGACAGAATTTACCGACGTTGATCCCTTTAAAGGGGTCAAATCCTACTACTCAGACTCATGCTTGTACGAGAAGTCGAAAAGGCACCTTGTCGAAGGAGATACTCAAGCTCAAACTGAGGCGACAATTGGATTGGAAGAACCTTTGACAATCCACCTTCAAGCCCGCAAACCTGGCAAGACTGCACCACTTACAGCCACTCTGCGTAAGGATGCAATCAGCCTCTCTACACAAGAGGGGCAGATGATAATCCGACTGCCAAGGTCTAGCCAAGCGCCAAGACCCACGACAGAGCCACTGACAATCAGGTTGCCTAGAGCTAGCCAGCAACAAACAGAGGAGCTCAATCCCTCCGTCAAGCCGATGACGATTCGCCTTCCCAGAATGAATCGGCAGCCGAGCGCTAAGCCGGAGACTGCTAGCCAGCCAACAACTCCCCGCCCAGCACCAAGCACCAAATTGGGGGTCACTAGTACGCCAACGACTCCATATTCTGCTCCAGCAGTGGAGCCCCTGATGATTAAGCTGCCCAAGTCATCCTCCCAGTCTTGATTGACACAAGGGGTGGCTGAAGAAGAGTCAAAACTGGCCAAGTATGTGGCTGCTCACACTGATGTTCCATCCGCAGATGATGTAATCATACTGGAAAAGATACCTTACTTCGTCAATAAAGGGCTATCTTTGAACTAACTCGAGCTTAATAAGCTTTGTATAATATATGCGATGGAACACGGTATAGGCACTCACCTACACACACAGGTGACAAATGTCTACACCGCAAACCAACATACTCCAGTGGAAGACGCTTACCGTATAGTCGAGGGAGAGGATCATCCAATCATCTTCGGCCGAAAGAATGATCCACAACCCTTCAGGATAGAAGTTGATCTCGAACCCGACACCAGGAGACTGTCGCTTTATCTGTATAGTTCCCGATCTAAGTACCTCATGCAAAAACAGGGGTATGATTTGGAAACTACACCAGGCTTGAACTAAGGCACTGGACGGCGATTATCCTTACAATTGTCGGTCCCGGCTGGGAAACCACGAGATTATTACAACAAAACCAGATGTGGGCTAGGTTATGTTACACCGGCAACGACCCTTGAATGCTCAGACGAGGAATGCGACTGGCATTCACACTCAATCGGATCACCCACTTCCGATTCGGATGTCAGTATCGGGGACGTATTCAGGCAAGTCTTGTCCGTCAATATGGCATTTGCCGACGCCTATGAAGAAGATGAAGACATTCCTGAACTTCTTGAGTTAGAGCCGTGGGCACAACAACTAGATGCGCAATGGAAGAAGTGGTTCGAACAAAGAGAGCCTCCCACCGAGGATGAGGTTGTGCAAGTTGATCTCGGTGATGAGTCCTCTCCAAAGCACATCTTCGTCAGCAAGAATCTGATAGACGAAGAGCGAGAATCGCTACTGCAACTCGTCAGAGAATACATCGACGTGTTCGCCTGGAGCTACGATGACATGCCAGGACTGAACCCTGAAGTTGCACTTCACAAGCTCAATATTCATCCGGACGCAAAACTGGTCAAGCAACAACAACGACGGTTTTGCCCGGACATCATGAACTCCATCGAAGCTGAGGTCAACAAACTGATAGCTAGCGGCTTCATCTGCGAGGAACATCATCTAGACTGGGTAGCCAATATAATACTAGTCCTAAAAAAGAACGGGAAGATCCGAATCTGTATCGACTTCCGGAACCTGAATGAGGCGTGTCCTAAGGATGAGTTCCCCCTCCCTATCACAGACATCATGATTGACAACACCTGCGACTTCGAGCGTTATGTCATTCATGGATGGTTTTCGGGGTACAACCAAATTAAGATGTTCCCTGATAACAAAAAGCATACATCATTCCGAACACTAATTGGCACATACTGCTACACAGTCATACCCTTCGGTTTAAAGAATGCTGGCGCCACCTATCAAAGAGCTATAAGCGTCATCTTTAGAGACCACCTGCACAAGACAGTGGAATGCTACGTCGACGACATCACCGTCAAAAGTCGCTCTAAGGAAGATCATCTGCATGATCTGAGGACAGTGTTCGACCTGATGCGAGCGCACAATTTGAAGATGAATCCCAAAAATCCTTCTTGGGCGTATCCAGTAGGAAATTCTTGGGTTTCAGCATTACTTCCCAGGGTATCCACATAGACCCTTAGAAGACGAAGGCAATCATGGAGATGGGTGCCCCGAGAAATCTCTGTGAACTCCGAGGCCTTCATGAGGTTTATCTCTAACCTCCCCGGACGATGTCATCCATCGACCCACCTTATGAAAAAGGGCGTTTCATTCATATGGGATGAGGAATGCCAACGCGCCTTCGACAATATCAAAGAATATCTGACGAACCCTCCAGTCCTAGTGGCCCCAGTCGCTGGAAAACCATTCCTGCTCTATGTGCGAGCAATGAAGCACTCTCGGTGCTCTGCTAGCACAAAACAATGATGCAGGCCATGAGCAAGCTATATATTACCTCAGCCAAATGATGATGGGGCCGGAGCATCGATACACTGTCGTGGAGAAAGAGTGCCTTGCTCTGGTCTTCGCCATTTAGAAGATGCGACACTACGTCACGGGACAAATCATCCATGTCGTATCAAGAGTCAACCCTCTCAGGGTCCTCATGACTAAGCCGGGTGCACTCAGCTCTCGCCTCGCTACCTAGGCGATATTATTGTCTCCCTACCACATGATCTTCGTCCCGCAGAAGGCTGTTAAAGGTCAAGCTCTGGCAGACTTTTTAGCAGCTCATCCAGGTTCGGAGTCAACTAGAATAGACGAAGAGATTCCAGATGAGGTCACCAATTCAAATACGGTTTCCCATGATGCCATCTGGCGAATGTTCTTCGACAGTGCTTCCAGAACTGGGTCTAAAGGCAAAATCGTCGCTGGAGTCGGAGTGGTACTGATTTCTCCCTCAGGGCTGGTGATCAATCGGGCCTACTCCCTTACGGAGCCCTGTTCAAACAATGTGGCAGTACAATGGTTTGGTTATTGGCCTTCGACTTGTAAAGGAGCTGGGGGTAGAGTATCTGGAAGCATACGGCGATTCGCATTTAGTCGTTAATCAGATCTGGGGTTCATACGAGGTTCGCCATGAAGATATGATCCCTTATCACCAAATAGCGATCGACATCATCTCGTTCTTGGAAGGATTCTTCACAGAACATGTTTCCAGACTCCAGAATATTGAAGCCGATGCCCTAGCAGGCCTGGCCGCTTCCCTAGCGGTACTGAATCATGCTCATCATCTGGTTGACATAATAGGCCGTAAGTTGGTATGTCCCAGAAATAATGTTCAATGTGTTGAGAGTTACTCCGCTCAGACGATCGACAAAGCACCCTACTGGAGACAGCCATTCATAGACTTTGTAGTCTACGACATCCTGCCAGAGAATCCGAAGGAAGCCATTTCTATCAGAAGACGTTCCTTAAGATTCTTTTTCGATACAGAGACAAAAATGCTGTATCGACGATCATACGATGGATTACTGCTTCGATGTCTGTCAAATACAGAAGCCAAGGAAGCTGTACGCGAAGCCCACGACGGCGTCTGCGGGGACCATCAGCCTGGCCCAAAGTTGCAAGACCGCCTTCGCCGAATGGACTATTACTGGCCCACGATGGTTGCAGATGCAATAGACTATGCACGAAAATACAAAGCCTGTCAAGTCCACGCAGATTCCATCCACCAGCCATCTGAGTTTCTACATCCAACGGTGGCATCCTGGACATTCGAAGCATGGGGAATGGACATCATTGGTCCGATCACTCCGCCTTCATCCCGAGGATATCGCTTCATACTCGCAATCGCAGATTACTTCTCCAAATGGGCGGAGGCTATCCCGCTTGTAGAAGTGAAGACTTCAAACTTGATCAGCTTCCTCAAGCATCACGTCATCTATCGCTTTGGATTGCCCCGAAGGATCATCCACGACAACGGTCCGCAGTTCGTAAACCACGCCTTCTATCGGTTCTGCGACAAACACCGAATCCAGAATATTGTTTCAACGCCGTACAATTCGGCAGCGAATGGGTTGGCAGAAGCGTTCAATAAAACTATAATCAAGCTACTCAAGAAGTTCGTGTCTTCCAACAAATGCGACTGGAATGAGAAGCTTGGCGAATGCTTGTGGGCATACCGTACTATAGTTCGGACGGCCACGGGGAACACACCATCCTCCTTGGTATACGGAAGTGAGGCAGTTCTCCCATTAGAGACTCAAATCCCCTCTCTCCGCGTTGCTCTCACCTACCGACTGACGACAGATGATAATTGCCATCGCCGACTATAAGAGTTGGAGGTCCTAGATGAGAAGCGCCTGTTAGCTCAACAATGAATTGAGCTGTATCAAGCCCGAATCTCTGGAGCTTTCGACAAGAAGGTTAAAATCAGAACATTCCAAGTGGGCGATCTCATTCTGGCAATTCGGAGGCCGATGGTTATGACACACAAAACCGTCGGCAAATTCCAGCCAAAGTGGGAAGGCCCATTTGTCATCAAGGATGTATTCTCCAACGGTGCTTACCGCCTCGTAAAACAAAACGGAGACTTGCTCATGTTGTCCATCAACGGCAAGTTCCTGAAGGAGTACTATGTCTGAAACGACATTATCCAAATTTCCCAAATTGTTGAGTTATGTACCCTCTGGTACCGCTGAACTCACATTCTGACTCCAAATTTCCTAGAATGATGAGTTATGTACCCTCTGGTACCGCTGAACTTACATTCTGACTCCAAAAATCTCCCAGATTGTTGAGTTATGTACCCACAGGTACCGTTGAACTTACACTCTGGTCACTCCAGATGAACCTATATCGCATCTTTTAGGTAGTAAGTCATGTATGATCATACCTCTGAACTTTCTTCCTAAAAGAGCTCCCTCCTCATGATCCAATACTCGTACTTTCAGTACATAAAAAAGGGTAACAGATCCACAAATTTCCCGAAACAACCACGTCGATGTTACCTCTGAGTTGTTTTCACTTTCATAAAAAACAAACCACCCCTCACATAGAACTTCCACGTCCTCATTACCTCTGAGTTGTTCTATGTACCCTTCATGGAGCCCACTCCTGCCACATCCTCATTACCTCTGAGCATGAAGGCTCCATTGAAGAAATTACCACGTCCTCATTACCTTTGAGTAAGTATGTAGATTTTCTCTCGACCTATTATCTGTACCCTTCATGGAGCCCACAAATGTCCTCTGTTGACCACAAATACGGTACTAAGTTTTCTAGTACATGCCTCTCATTTTCTTATCATGCCCCGGGAGCCCAGCTGCTCCATGGCATTCTTTCTTCCGATATCAGGAACGTCCATAGCCACCTTACTGTGGAATTCTTCTAAGTATCCCTATCAAACTTGTTATCCGTACCTAAAACCAAGGTATACCAAGGGTAACAAGTCCACAAACAGTCCCCTGGGGGGGCAAATACCACAACACCACAAACGCAATAAACAATACAAATGAAGGGTGAAATAAAACATACTCTTTTATTTGAAAGTCAAAAGTACTACATGTTCTGGACCACGTCCCTCTCAAAAAAAAGAGGGAAAAAACATGAACAAAAAGAAGGAAAAGGCCGACTATGGTTCGGCGATACATAATTCCATGAGACGGTCCCTCAGCAAGACAGTCGACCGCTCAAACTTCTGCTTGGCCCGGCGCTCGGCTTCCTGAGTCAGCCACTCTGCATCCTCCAGATGCGCATGAGCCCGCCAGCCATTCTCAAGCTTCTTCAGAGCACGCTCCAGGCTAGCAGAAACTTAAGTGACCTTTTCGGCCTCCTGAACGATCAGCTCTTTATCCGCACGGGAAGCTTCGAGCTCAGATTCTAAGAAAGCCATCTTCCTCTGGAGGTCGAGGATCTGCTCCCTTGTATCGACTATTTCGTGGAAGGCGGCCGCTTCCCGAGCCATGCAATCCTTGCTCCTGCGGCTCAGGTGGTCATACTGGAGAGATAGGTCGCTGAGGTCCTTCATTATAACCGGCTTAGTCTTATCTCGTGCAGCCCTTACCTTCTCCAGGACAGTGGTGAGGAAGTCACGCTCTTGATCTATGGCTGCAGACTGATCAGCTTGCCACAGCACTTGAAACTGGGTCACGAGCTGATCAGCCTCCAGCAATTTGGGCTCCAGAAGCGCAACTATCTCTGCCCCACCAAGGAGGGTTTTAAGAATTTTAATTTGGCCACAAGCGCATTATCGGGCCAAGACAAAGGGGGTCCCCCGCTCCACAGCAGCTTCGACCTCTCTCTTCAAGTGGCGATAGAAACTGTCAACCACATCCTGTAACGCCTCATCCAGAACTTCTGCAGAGGACGGCGTCAAAGGAAGTGTAGCAGGCAGTGTCGAAGGAGACGCACCAGAACTTGCCACCCCTTCCACCAGGGAAACAAATTCCGAGCGAAAAGATGCTTGGATAGCAGCTAACTCCTCCTCCGTGGCCCGAAGAACCTGGATACTCGGCAAGACGGAGAGGTCGACCCCCGAAGCTACATGAGCAGAGGAGGACGCAGGGACCATTGCTCCTTGCCCCGGCTGTGCCGCCATCCGATCTTCCAAACTCGATCTAGCGGGAGGCCCCTCAATATAAGTTGGAAGGGGAGGGGGCACACTCCCCTCCACCAGATCTCCTCTGGCAGAGCCTACCCTGACAATGTCCGTCATTGGCAGTGAAGAGGCAGGACCTATATGTCCAGAGCAACCATCAATCAGCCTAATCCGAAGGATGTGATGATAGAGCAAATGAGCCTCCTCACTAGTCAAGATTTGGCTTATCTTACCAGGGAAGGGTTATGGAGGCTGAGGTTCGCTCACAGCCGCCGTAGTCCCCTCACCAGCGACTTCCAAGCTGAATTCAGCTGGTTCCTCTGCCCCAGCCGCCCCGGAAGGAGATACGACTGGGTCAGCGTCACCCTGCTAAAATTCAGCAGTCTCGGGGATGGGTTTAGCGGAGCCCCCGTCGCCCTAGGTCGAGACCTCAGCAACGTGAGATCCCTCAGCCGCCGCCGAGAAAACCCCGGCAGAAATAATCTCGGCACACATGTCACTAATCAAAGTGGTCAAGGCCGGATTGACTTCAAAAACAGCGGCCGGTTCTCGAGAGTCTGACTCTTCTTACGCCTACAAAGAAGAGAAAAATAACTAGATCATAGTTCAGGAAGAGAAAGGGCTAAAGAAGGAGAGGGTCGCAATTTAATTCACCTCTGAAATGGCGTCATCACCTTCGCCTCTCTCCTTAATGAGCAGCCCGCGGCGTCTTACCGTAGCCCGCTTTATGGAGAAGGTTATGCCGCCAATAGACTCACGCCTGCCTCGCTTGCGTGAAAGGGCAGGCGCAACAGGCGGCTGATCTGCCACTACCTCATCTGGCACATCAGGCGGCTGATCCGCCATCACCTCTTCCGCAGGAGGGAGAGAGTTATCGGCATCATTCTCATCATCCTCTTCGTCCGTATTGGTGGACTCCGAGTCAGGCACAGGAACCCTGTTTGCCCTCTTCTTTCTCGTCTTAGACCCCTTGGGCTTCTCCGCCAAGCCAGTACCCACAATAAAGCTGGTACTAGGGTCAAAATTAACGGGTGGCTTGCTCACCGTAACATGGTATAGAGCCACCATATACAAAATCTCCCCTGGCGCCTTGGCCTCAGGAACCGAAAAGCTGGTTCGGGTATGAACCGCGTCATAGTAATGCCATGCCCTGATACCGTTAAGGACGCTACCTTCAAAGCCCAAGCAAGAGCTGGGACTGTCAAATACTAGCTGGCTATACCCGAACTGGCGGGAGAACCTACTAGGCAAGTAGGGCTCTAGGTAGACATTGTTGCGGTTACGGTATACTAGGTGCGCTGGACGGATATTACGCAACCAAAGGAGCATCTCCTCAGGCAAGAGGGAGAAGGTCCGGTGCCATCAATATGTACGCCCCTCACTTCTTCAGCGATAAAATGAGGAACAGACACAAAAAAGTCGTATCCGTCCACTCTCGCCAGCGCCCTCCGACCGGGTGGCATAGTGGTGCACTCACAGGGCTGATGGTGGTATTGGAAAATGAAAGCATCATCAGTCGTAACGCCGTCTTCTGCTCTAAGCCTCATCAAAGATCGGCAGTGCATCAACAGCGACCCCATCAAATAATGATAGGGCAGCTCTATGCGCTCAAAATCCATCGCCGTGTCACGGGCGATGACCTTGGACGAAAAGGCGCGAAGGCCATGGTGTATGCTGCACACCATGGCAGGAAGAAGGGCCAGTCTGGCCCCAAAGACCAGTGGCGGCTGATCCTCTCAATGGAACCTGCCCCTCCTGAGATGACGCAATTCCGTAGCCACACCATCAGAAATCCTTCCAGGAGTGCCTTCTCTGACAGCCGCTGAGTACCATGATAAAAATAGCTAAAAGAGTCAGTTTGACTCCCAAAAGTGTCGCCCGTGGACCTCGATCTCTTGGCAGTCGACGCCAGTTTCTGTACCTCCTCCTGGGTTTGAGGATCTCGGGAAGAAACTCGGCCTGAGGCGCCTAGTGTAAAAAGGTAGAAGACCTATGACATGGTATGAGGAATGCTCCCTTCCGAGCTACCATCCTTCTTGATGGACGCCTGGTGACAGGTACTGTGGTGACATAACAATTCTCGATATACAGCAACAAAGCCGGGGAACTATCGATCCAAATCTTCGAATTCTTCGTTCGTAGGGGTGTACACTTCAAAGACTTCATCCCCCAGGGCAGCTTGAAAATGACGTACATCTCGTGGAGAGCGAGTCCCAGCTCCCCTCCAGGCGTGAAGAAGGTTCCCGTCCACCGGTTATACTCTTCAGGAGAGCCATGAACAACGACTTATTTATGGGTAGACCATGACAGGTGCCCCGAATAGCATGGTAGAGGCCGATCTCACGTAGAGGAGTCTCATACTTCCGCAGAATCCACGTGGTCAAGTTGGCCCACGCAGGGATGGGGTTTATCCAGTTCAGCAGCGCCAACCGGCCGACGGGATAAGACCCCTTTCGAGCAAGCTGGTTGAAGAAGGTGTCAGCTTGAAAAAATGTGAAGTTGGGACCCGATACATTTATGAAGGTACCCGAGGCCAGTCCTATCACGTACCGACTAACCGGTTCCCTTTCCGCATACGGTGACCCCAAATTCCTGTTATAATGGATGTTACCCACAATCATCCCCGACTTGCTTGGGGTCAAGGAGTCCACCATCTTTCTGTCCAGCGGTAACATGTTAAACCATGACAGTGGAAAATGACGCTGCATTGGAGGGATATGGATCGCCATCTCATCAAGAGTAAAGTCCAAACTCTCGGATATATCCAGCACTCGGGGGTTCTTCACAATCAAAGCATCCCTAAAGAGGAACGCCGGCTTCAGGTATTTCCCCTCGAATTGCTCCGAGTTCATTATGGCACAGAGAAAGTAGAAGGGCTGGTTCTTGATAGCATTCAGCCTCTCCAAAGGCTCGTCTGTTGGAAGCTGGTTCGCCACATATTGGACTAAGTGGTCGAATCGCACACCCACAGCAGATTGGACCGAACCCACCAAGGGTTCTCTCGCTGGATTGACTGGCAGATTCACTGGAGAAAGACAAAAGAAACAAGTTAAAAGATGGCTAAACAAAAACCACTTAGTGTTTTTAGGCTTATGCGGCCCAGTCCACATGAGCCTATACGGCTCTGATTTGGTGGGGGTCCCATGCAGCCCATTTTTTTAGATAAGCTTATGCGGCTTTGTTTAGCGCGAGCTTATGAGGTTCTATTTAAAGAGCTCATGCGGCTCTGTTTGAACATGAGCTTATGCGGCACTAATTAGCGTAAGCTTATGCGGTTCTGTTTAGCGTGAGCTTATGCGGTTCTGATTTGATGGGGCCTCATGCGGCCCAGTTCAGATGAGATTATGCGGTTCTGCTTAGCGGAGCATTATGCGGCCCAATTCAGAGGAGTTTATGCGGCTCGGTTTAGCGCAGCCTCATGCGGCCCAGTTCAGATGGGTTTGAGCTTATGCGGTCCTGTTTGATGGGGCTTCATGCGGTTCGATTCAGAGGGACTTATGCGGTTCTGATTCGACGAGTCTTTATGCGGTTCAACTTACGAAGTGCTTATGCGGCCGCAAGACGACTCTCATGCGGCTCGGACATGGGGTA
The DNA here is from genome assembly GCA_029216955.1 of Iris pallida. Lineage (NCBI taxonomy): Eukaryota > Viridiplantae > Streptophyta > Magnoliopsida > Asparagales > Iridaceae > Iris > Iris pallida. Next base: position 20,340,491 of record JANAVB010026999.1, on the reverse strand, counting down.
TACCCCCATGCGGCTCGGACATGGGATGCACATGCGGCACACATAGCATAGTATGCAGATTCATGAAGACGAAGAAGGCCCGCGCATAAAATATGCGACATCGCCATGATGGTTAGGATCTGAGTTCATATAATTTCTTCCATAAATTCTTACTAGCAATAGAAGGGTGGACGTCGGGATGAACTTCAGGCGCCGCAGTTGACGTAGAAGCCACTCCCTTACCCATCGTCGTAGCCTTGGAAGTCTTGGGGGCCATCGAATGATCGAAGAAGAAGAAGAAGAAGAAGATGGCAGCCTAGGGCAAGAGAGGTTCGAATAAAAGAAGAAAGTAAAGAGTTTCTCTAAAAAGATTACTCTTATTTATAGGCAGAAAGGGGCTCATAGACCGAGGGATGCTTCGCTCCGTGCGCCGCCTAAAGAACAAAATCGACGCTTCGGTCATCGAGGCAAATATGGATATTTAAAACTGACCCTTGGGATACTGCCCCAAAAAGCGGCTTCAAATCCGAAACAAATCAAGACAAAATCAAAGGCCATTAAATGAGATGCATACGTGGCAGAAAGGACAGCATGCGGCCAGAGCGGTCCATGCGGCTAGAGCGGTCCATGCGGCCAGAGCGGTCCATGCGGCTAGGAAGTCCATTCGGCCAGGAAGGCCATACGACCAGGCAGTCCATGCGTCCAGGCAGTCCATACTGCCAGGAAGGCCATGCGGCTAGGAAGTCCATGCGGCCATAACATCCTATACGGCCAGAAGAGCTTAGGTGGGCATAGCCATGCTTCTTATTCAAAGTATTTCAATTTTACAAATTGAAAACTTTGAAGGGGGTCTCGTAGAAGCAAGGAAAAGAACAGGAAAGTCCATGCGGCTCAAAACAAAGGGAGTCTCATGCGGTTCAAAGAATCTCTTAGAGCTTCATGCGGCTCAAGAGTCCCCTAGAGCTTCATGCAGCTCAAAAGTCTCCAACATAGCCATGCAGCTCGGGTAAAAGCCACGTGGCCTTATGCGGTTCACCTCTACAGCTGGCCATCAAGCAGCGGCCTCATTTAATACTCTGACACAACAAGGCAGCTCTGACATAAAGGAAAATTTACAGCTCTGACATAAAGCTGTAGTGATGACTCTGACATAATGGCGTGCTCCTAGGAAAATCAAAAAAATCTCTACAGCTGACACGATCCACCAAATTCAAAAGCTCTTCATGCGGATTGCTTTAAGGTCTTCCATGCGGCTCTGAACACGTGGCCATCCTTATGCGGTTCAGTTGGAGGCCACCACCATGCGGCTGCTATTCTCATGCGGCTCGGAGCAAGGGGGCCATCCTCATGCGACTCAGATTTTGGGAGGCCACACCCATGCGGCTTTGACACGTGGCCATCCTTATGCGGTTCAGTTGGAGGCCACACCCATGCGGCTGCTATTCTCATGCGGCTCGGAGCATGGTGGCCATCCTCATGCGGCTCAGATTCTGGAAGGCCACACCCATGCGGCTCTGAACACGTGGCCATCCTTATGCGGTTCAGTTGGAGGCCACCACCATGCGACTATTACTTCCAATCGGTTCGAATCTGGGGAGCTACCCTCATGCGGCTCAGATTTTGGAGGTCATGCCTATGCGACTGCCACCCTCATGCGGTTCAGATCATGGGGGTACCATCATGTGGCTCAACTACCAAACCACACGCATGCGGCTCTGTGAGGACACCCTATCCATGCGGCTCGCGGTTAGGACACGTGGCAGAAGATCAGTAAAGACTTAATCCCCTGGGTTCCTACGGCTGGCAGCATAATGACGGTTAGACACGTGGCACAAGATCAACCAAGATTTACCCACCCGGATTCGTTGCTATCAACAAATCACAACAAGCAGATTTATTGCAATTATCATAATTATTCGGATCAATTTCCAATAAATGATGCATATTTGTTGCAATCAACATAAAAACATGTTTAAGGCAAATCTTAACCAATCCTTAACTGCCCATTGTTTAAGGGGCAATCATTGCAAACCCTACTTATCCCATTCCACTCATATAAATAGCAAGGTGCCATTCCCTTGCAAAAAAGGAGAATAGAGAGAAGCTGGACACACAGAGAGAAAAAGGCACAGAGAGAGCGACGACGCATATAAGAATCTCCCCACACATTCCGAGGGCATTTCTTCATCAGAGCCAAGGCTACGTCCGATCGTTCAAGGAGTAAGGTAGAGTTGATAGCACTCTCCCGAGCCTCTACCATCATCCTCCAGAATCAAAAATAAACAACCGTACTTAGATTACTATACCTAGGTTTTCATTCCTAGGCTTTCTTTGTATGAGTGAGTTTGTATTGTGAGTCTAAGTTCAGTCCTCCTATAAAACTGTTCTGTTCTTTTACAATCAATGGCAAACACTTCTGGCCGCATGAAAGCGTATGAACCCTGCTTTTGGTGACGTCCCACGTCTTATCTTTTTGTCAAAGTGTCAGAGCTGTCATTTTGTCATTTGTGACAGAACTTGTCAGCTTTATCAAACGAATTGATCCTCTTGGCCGTATATCTTTCTTCTGCAGCTGGTTGTCGACGGGCCGCATAAGGCATTGAATCTGTCATCTAGCTTTTCTTTATGCAGACCCGTTTGGCCCAAAGTACGTATGTGGCAAATTGTGATTCGCATGAACCAAATATTTTCCATGCTTCTACAAGACCCCTTTCAAAGTTTTCAAATTGCAAATTTGGAATACTTTGAATAAGAAGCATGGAAATATGTCAAGCCGTAGGGAGTCTTCAAGTCGCAGGGATTTTTCGAGCCGCAGAGAAATCTTGAGCCGTAGGGAAATCTTGAGCCGCAGAGAGACCCCATCAGCCTGCCAGCTGTCACTGCTGCATTTAATTTTCTTGATTCGATTTTGGATTTGGGTTCTTTTTTCAGATAAAGTCGACGATTACGAGGGATAAAATCCCCAAACGTCATCATTATCTTTAATGATCTCGAGAATCGAAGTGACACTTTTTTAGAAACTCTATAAATAGGGGTTTCTTTGAAGATAAATTTTTCTCTTTTACCTTCTTCTCTTTCGTCTTTGTCTTCATGTCTCAATGGATCCAAAAGCTTCCAAGTCGACTGGTGCTGCGGCCAAAGGAAAAGGACTTGCTTCTCCGTCGAGAGCGGCGGGCTCTCCTCCCATTCATTCCGAAGTGCACCCCCTATCAAAGGTAAGGACAGTGGGAAGACGATGGCCATATCGTATGTTTTATGCGCGGGTCTGCGCTATATCGCTTTTTGTGCTTTAAGCTTGGTCGATGCGTGCCCTATCTCAGTTGGACCACATGTGTTCTGTATGATAGGGCCATACGGGCTGAGTCGCATAAGCGCTGCACATTCGAACCTGAACCGCATAAGTGACCCAGGACTGATCCGCATGAATACTGCATAACTGTGACGCATAAGATCTCCTGATTGAGCCGCATAGGTGTCTCATATTTTGAGCCGCAAGACCACTTCGTGAATAAGCCACATAAGTAAATCATTACTAAGTCGCATGAACACTGCGTGACTAAGCCGTATAAGTACCTTATGAGAGCCTCATGACTGAGCCACATGAGCACTTTTTGACTGAGCGGCCTAAATGTCTCTCGACTGTGCCGCATGAGCACTGTATGACCTAGCCGCATGCGTCTCATGTTCTTTAAACTGCTATGCCGTATAGGTTCTGT